>JAUZNC010059528.1:0-29302 GCA_034780395.1 Vannuccia rotundouncinata | reverse complement strand
AATCAACTGATAAGAAGGATTGACTCAGAAAAAAAGTAAAAAGAAAGAAATTGTATGAAATTTGAAATTTGAAATTTGAAATTTCTTCACTATTTTTTTTTAGATTATCTTTTTCATATATGAGCTCTACAATATTGCACAACCATATATTTTAAACATCGTAAATAAATACTATATTCGCACTGTTAGAAATAAATGTTCTTTGGAAGGTTCTTCAGTACAAAATGGTTCTTGAAAGGTTCTTTGAGAAACGGTCGTTTAAAGATCTTTTTAAAAGGTTCATATATATAAACCCAAATCAAGTACAACTCCAACTAGTACAATCGCATGAGACGCATAAAAATTCTAATTAATTTAAAATACAATCAGCCATGTATCTATCTATCAGTCTGTCAATCCACTCTGGGATATAACAACTGACACAATTTGTCTCAATCTGGAGGAAACCTTTAGATTTACAGGAAATCTGTCGCCACATTACAAATATTAGTGGTTTAACATCCGTGTTTTACTTCCCGAACTTTTTTAATACATGGCTATTAACATATTTTGAAAATTTCTTTTAGCAATAATATTGAAATTTGTAAACATTAACCAATTATTTGAATAGAACGAAACATTAAACCAAAGATTATTTTTTCTTTCAATATATATTTTTAACATATTTACCTTATGTTAAGAAATATTTATTTAAATCACATAGTACTCTATTTTTTAATATTTTAACAAATTAAAATGCTGTAAATAAAATTTTATGTTATAAATATGGTATCGATTTTTTATCCCAAGGTCAACGACTACGACTCTCCACCAACCAATAAGAAAACAGCTCCTGCAGCTCCACCCAATTCTACGTCTCATTCTTTAGATTATTTGGTCGATAACCTAGTAACAGCCATGAACCGAAAGAAACCTGGAGAGCCCTTCCCCAAAGACGTTTGTGGAGGATGCAATCAGAAATTAACGTCTAAGGTAAACTGGTCGTGGCAAACCGCCCTTTTATCTTTCATATTTAAAAATAAAATACAAAAGACTATAATTTACGTTGTACAATTCACCAATAATAATCCATAATAAATATAGTTCAATTATGGCCATCGCAGTGATATAATTATATTATTTAATAATTAATTTTCATCGAAAATTATTTGATAAAAATGTTATATTTAGGTTTTTTTCTGAGAGGGGACAGAGTTTTTGTTTTATTTTTTAAATAAAAGATTTTTGTTTAATAGAGACACGTTTAGCGATACATTGATTTAATTTAAATTTCAAATAAAATGGTCAATTTAGAGTTAAAATAAACCTTTTTTTAACATTTTGTACTTTTAAAATCGGCGCAGAATCAAAATGACTGCATATAATCTATATTTCAGATACCTTACATTCCTTACATTAAAAATTAAAACAATATTTTGATATAGTTATATAAAATAAAATTGATATATGGTCGTTATACAAGCAGAATTGGTAAACTGGTCAACATTTTGTCATATTTAATTACAATCTATTTATTTTGGCCAGTCTTTTTGGATTGGTTTTATGACGTATAAGAGATCTGTTTTTATGTCTTGATAAGGAAAGATTATTGGATTATCTATCCAAAATGACCAGAAAGAGATAAAGTCTTGGTTAATATATAAAATGTCTAGAATGTCACTTGTATGCCCTCTTGGAACAGTATAGGTAGGTAACTAGGTATATTTAGTATCTAAAAGCCGACGAAAGTTATCAAATAATAAGCAAATCGGGTTTAATAAGATGTTGTGTAAAGGTCACATCAATATCATATATTTAGATTATTTCTTCAATGTATATATTTAAAAGCAAACAACAATTTGTAATGAATCATATTAAATAGGATCTCAGACTGGGACCATAAGTTCAACTCAACTACAAGCAACTTGTAAAAGAGGCTGATACCATATGTATTGATCATGTTTTTTATGTATTGTGTTTTAATTGTGTAACTGCAGGCTATAACAGCGCTGGGACGGTCGTGGCATCCTGAACATTTCGTGTGCCAAGGTTGCAAGACACACCTGGGTACGCAGACCTTCTACGAGAAGGATACCATGCCTTACTGTGAGAAATGTCATGGGGACCTCTTTTCCCCTAAATGTGCTTACTGCAACCAGGCCATTACTGATGTGAGTCTCCCATAACAAAGACTGCTTGTTACGAAAGTCGGGACTAAAAATACTCATATTTCCTATTTTCGTCTCTTAAAATGCCCCTTAATCGCTTTTTTAATACGTTTGATGATATCTTTTCAGCGTTGTCTCAACGCCATGGATCAAGCTTGGCATCCAGAGCATTTCTTCTGTACTAACTGTCAGAAACCCTTTGACGAGAATACTGGATTTCACGAACAAAACAATAAACCCTACTGCGGGTGAGATTTTCGACAAATATCCTATGTTGTTTTTGATCTGTAATCGAACGGTCTGGTTTTGCTTGATTGTTTTAGGGACTGCTACAACAGCTCATTTGGAACGACTTGTTATGGATGTAAGCGACCCATCACCGACCAATACATCACTGCTCTGGACAAGGAATGGCACCCTGATTGCTTCGTGTGTCAGGTACCGAAAGATATTTGTGCTAGAAGTTATGAAGTTATAAAATCTTCGGAGTATTAAGGAAGGTGTATTAAAACTTATTTTACAGCTGCACCACTAGTGATTAGGATAGTATTTATTTTTTATAAAAACACATAAATACTAAAATTTAATTTAGTTTTACTTTTAGAATAAAAAACTAGTTTTAAAATTTTTCCAAGAACCCTCTTTTCTCATTTTTGGACTAAATCATGAATTTCGTTACAATTATTTCGGTATCTTGTTAAATATCAGGATACACGTGTACCCATACTAAAAACCTTTTGTATCGTAACATATTACTGCTAAATATTTTCCACGTTGCTGTCTTAAATATTTATTCAACTTCTTGTAGTAGGTCTAAAATAATGCCGTTTTAGCAAACTTCAAAGAAAACATTCCTTTTATTTAAGCCATCTCTTTGCATATCCCCACAGGAGTGTCGCAAACCCTTCGGTGGAGGCAATTTCTTCGAGGTGGGTGGTACCCCACTCTGTGAGACGCATTATCACGCACGACAGGGCACCCTCTGCTTCTCCTGCCAGGGGCCGATCACCGGCAAGTGTATCAGCGCGCAGGATCGCAAGTTCCACCCCGAACACTTCGTCTGCTCCAACTGTCAGAAGGACCTGTCCACTAACTTCAAGGAAGCCAACAACCGGCCCTATTGCCAGTCCTGCTTCGCTAATGCCTCCGGGTCGAACTATTAGAGCAAACAAGATACCGCTTCTTCGGGCATGGCTCGAGCCTTGACATAAAAAAAAAACAATTATCAAAAATCGTTAATTTGTCCGCTGTATGAAAATGTGTTCTGCTACAGCGCTACTGCATTCAATAGATTTGCAGGATTATTTATACTATAAAGTATTGAGTGACATGAACTGTCGAGAGATCATTTTACTGGGTCTCTGGCCCGCGATTATAATGCGCGGTATTTTGTTCTTACTTCTGTCTCAGTAATTTTTATGCAATTATATTTTAACTATATACTATTTTATTCTTAAAATAGTATAGTTAAACTTTAGTCACATTTATTAGATCATAAAGGATTTTTTTTATTGCCAGAAAAATCTTATTTATTCAGATTTTTTCGGATTTTAAAACTTTTTAGGTGATTAGAAAGATTTACTAAATATTAAATTTTCAAAAAACAAACATAGAATCTCCAACAAATGAATACATGGGTTAAAAGGTAATTGTTTAAACCATTTTATCCGAATATTTCACTTTAGATATTGCATGCCTCAGGTTATGACTACTAATTTAACCCATATTCTACTATTTCATTCAAAGCGTGGACACTACTGTTTACCTTGAAGTCAGATTTGAGTTTAATTCGATTTTTCAAACATTATTGAAAAAGAACCTTTGCATGTTGCTTGCAAGAAATATATTTACACAAGTATTTAAACAAAATGTCCATCTCTTTCTTATAACTGCAACAATTTTAAGTTTTCTGGATATATTCGATTACAAAATGTACATCTTTCTTTTCTAAAGAAGTGTATAATTCTACCATATTTAATAAATATATTATTGATATCATTAGATGCTTCCATATATAATACGTCTGAGTATGAAATTCTGGCCTACAAATAGTGTTAATTAGTGTTATTTTTAATTTTTAAATAGGTGGTAATTTATCAGTCATGCTTTTTGTGAACTATAATTTGCTGTCTCATATATTTTACTGAATTGTATTTTTTGGTTTATTTTAAAGCTATATATTTTGATGTTAATATAGTATGTTCTCTTAAATTTTAATCATTTTTGCAACTGAAATATACTCAATCATCTGCTTTTGTCAAATAAATTAATCTGTTCATTTATTTAATAAAGGGATACGGTTTAGTAAGATTAATCTATAATGTTCTTCATAACTTTTATGCTATTCTTCAAATATATTAAGCGAGCCACAAATTTTTATTGAAAGTCATCCATAACTATTTGTAAAAGTTTTTTCAAAATGTCTTTTTGAAAATCTATTTGAAAATGTCGCAATTTTTATTTTAATCAAATTTCTAGAAAATTTTTATAAATTTTTCAGTCATATTTAATTCAATTAAAAATTCAATTATTTTAGTTAGTGAGCATATTTTAGAATATAAAATATTAATTAATGCTGTTTACCGCCATTATATTTGTATGACAATTATTAAGGCTTCAAATTGACGTCTTGACAAATTGACGTATTGACGTCTTTTCCATAGAAAATCTATTTAATCAAGTGGTATGTATACCCGCATATTATTCTTGAAAAGTTCAAATTGGTACAACGGTGTAGTTTAGGATTTTATGACAGTTCCATTTTTAATCTAACCAAAAATAAAAAAAACGTTGTTTGGTATACTATTAGAAACTGAACAGGTTGCTAATTTTCCACCAATAGATGTATACCATTGTTCAGTTGTCCATGGTTACCACTCTGAAGAGTTAAGGAATAGTATATTTATAGTTTACCAGCAACTTTAAGACACGCTATTTCTTGCTTTTTTGGAAATAACACTTTTCCTCTTTTAATATGAAGCATAGTATATTGTTGGTTTAACAAATATGTAGTTTGATATTTTCCTTTATCACACACATCTACTTCATATACCTCTTATTAAACACATTCTGGTATTAATTAATATATAAATGTTAAAAGAACCCATCGGAAGATTAAACAGAAAAACGAAAATATACCTAAAACAAAGATATGTGTAATATTAAAAATACTCATCAGTTAAAATAGATTTTTTGATAGGAAAATATATATTCTTGTACACTGTATTTAAAAGTCATGATGTATAAATTTATACTGATTATACAAAAATAATTTACTGGTAAACAAAGTGTATATTTGCTTTATAAAGTTATGTGTCTGATATAATACTCATGAACTTCACTAATAATATATTGTAATATCTTACAAGTAGGGCAGTAGGAAAGTGATATAATTATATGCAAGTAATACAGGACGGATTGCAGATATCATCAGGACCAGCAAACATAGTTGTAAGTAATGGATTATAGAAACAGGAAGACAGGGCCATTTAAATAAAGGAAGGGAATACAAATAATTTGAAAGAAAGGGTTTATAGGATATGCAATGGACTTAAGATGATATATATCTCCTTTTAAAATTGAAAGATATATAACCCAATTGTCCTTACATTTACAATTGACATAAGTTGAATTATTTTTAACAAATTGATAATTAAATCATTGCTGATGAATAAACATTTCCAAATATTTCGAATGAGACAAAATCATACGTTAAACTATCAAACATTTTAATTTTGAAAATAAGTTCTACCAAACCTTTCAAACTTTTTGTGACTGTGGGGGATTCGTCTATATAAATTATTTTGTATGTACATAATTTGTTTTTAAAAATAACTGTAAATTAATTTGACTGTTTTTACTTGTTTTTCAAAAGAATAACGCATTATTTAACTAAAAAATAATTCCCAACCTATAATATCACCAGAGCTACATGTACACACCAAAAGAGTTAAATGGTTAATTGGGCTCAGCCGAGATAGCTTCGCATGTCCTGATTAAAGGCGTTGACTCGATTGTTGGATTTTATGGCACCATCAAGGACATGAAGTTCATGACGAAGACGACGATTAACTTCTTCAAGATCTTCTTAAATAGTTAAAGTGGAAAGGAAAATTATTGGATTCGATGCTTTCGAATAAGTCATAGTTTTCAAATTATTTAAACAATTTTAATATTTAATTTTTCCCATATGAAATATATTCCAAAAAATAAAATAAGCAACTGTTATTTTTTTAAAAAGTGTCAAATACATTTCATTAAACTTTTTAGATTTAAAAACGGAGGCAAAGTCAAAATGGAAAATTGAAAGCAATAATACAAAGGGATATTTAAAAATCTGATTTCTCTACAAAGCCGTAATAGTGCATATCCTAATATTTTGAGTGCACCATAGACGCTAACAGATCTTGACAAATTAATTTTTATTTACAAAATAAACAGGAGAACGCGATCAATCAAATTCACACAAATAAGCTTATATATCTTTTAGCGATAAAGGTTAATATCTAGATTTAATATGTTCTCTTTAATATAATGGTTCATTTTATTTGTGAATTTGCTCACCTGGATCAATATCAGGATTGATATGTGGCCCGGGTGGGGGGTGAAGTGGTGCAAGTTTGAAGTTCCCCCGTGGGGAGATCCCATTCTGGTATCCTGTGTGGAGGAAGTAGACATGCTATTGTTTACATTTATTGTAAATATGAATTTATATACACATGTCTCTTCTAGAGAATTGCAAAACTTCTACAGGAAACCTGTTATATATGTTATATCTTTAAAATAAAACTAAAATAAAACATTTGAAGTCCACATTTGTATAAAATTACTAAATAAATTTATCTGATATTTGTTGTAGTTTGACTAATTTTATGTCATAAAATATTTTTCAAAATATTTATGTAATATCGGGAATGACATTATATATTTTTTCGTTGGCAAAAAAGAATTGAAAGTTTGAACCATTTAATAAATATATATTTTGTTAACTATTGTTTCATCTTTAAATGTGCTGATGTACCAGTTATACAAGTTTTACAAAATTTTACAAAACAATTAAAACAAAAATTATGAATTTAAATTGCTATCTGAATGATAAAAATAACTGCTAAAAATTAAATTAAAAATGAATCAATAGTTACACAACAGACGTTTATCAATGTGTAAGCAAAATAAAAAGATATCACATTTTAAATAATAAAATTGTAATTTATTTATTTTGTTTTCGTTTCATTTTTCTCATACATTGATAAAGACTTGCATTATGTTTAATTCCTCTTAATTCGATTTAAATAGAGTGCTTCTATATTACATTTATTGTATTTTACCTGTTTATTTTTATCGCATTTTCTCTCTGACACACTCTAGCATATTGGAAACATTCACTATTTACAGTATTAAATATTTATAATTTGCAAATACTAACGGGCAGGAGAAGCTTTTTTGATGGCATAAACAGTGTTATACTGCGACGTCTGGGAAGGGTTTTGTTGTTGATTTGGGTAGTAACGATTTTGCCGTGGCGAAGGGTGCTGTGGTACTGCGGAAAATTGGTGAGGATCTCGGGCGTTTCTCTGCTGCTGATGATAATTCTGGGGAGGTGGCGAAGATCTGGGGCTGTGGGAGGGATCTAAGTATGGATTGTATTGGTACGGGCCGGTTGCTTGATTGGAGGGATAGTTGTAGGGTGTTTGATCTAGCTCTGAAAAATTTAGGTGAAAATAAAATTAATTATATTTTTTTAAATATATATATGTAACGAATAAAATATTTTAAGGAAAAAATAACAACTTTCAAATGTCTTGTTCTATACTAATAAGTTAAATCTTTCTCAGTGTAAAACTTTGAAAAGTTAACAATCGTTTTCCCTGAGGGGGGCGTGGGGGTATACCTGACGAATAGTTGGGAGCGACTGCAGGGTTCGGAGACGGGAAGGTTGCGGCTCGCCAGCCTGGATTCGGACCACCCGCTGAGGTTTGGTATTGGTCGTTTGTCGGCCCGTGCCCTGCAGTATGCCTGTGGTAGTCATAATGTGGTCCCTGGTTTCCGTTGCTGGAAATTCCCGAAATGTTAGTGAACAGAAGTTGTAGACATTGAAATATATATACATTAAATTCTCAAACAAAATAAATTTAGTTGAGTAAATTATTTTACCTGCCCGCAGAGGGTGCAATATTTGATCGGTATTGGACTTCAAGTTGGGGGTTTGGAGATGGACTGTTGTTCGGGAGACTGTTGGCGGGCATCGGTTGTTGCGGTGGCTGGCCCGACCATTTGGATCTAGAGTGAAAGATTTCAGAACTGCTGTGAGCTCAGTTGAGGTTGCGGTAGTTTTATTTTGTTTGTAAACTTAATTTATATATTTATATATGCAGCATATTTGTATGCATATTTTTTATTTATTATTCATGTATTTTGTGTTTATTTGTAATAACAATAAGGAAGCGAATGGGTTAATGTTTAAACTGATTCAATTCGCTTCTTCCGATTAAATTTGATTCGCTCTAATTTTAACAAGATGCAACAAGTTTATAATAAGAGTTTTACTTTAAATTATTTTTATGATTTCTTAGCAGCATAATAAAATATTTGTTTAGTATTTTTTTGGATACTCAAAGGTCACTTGAAAAAAAGTGGAATTATAGTTTAATGGGGATTTTCTAACGTAGGAAATATGTCTTCAAATAAGAAAATTGTCTAATATTAACTCTCTTTATTAAAAAAAGGGATAAATTATTTTTTTTCCGACGATTTAAACGATTTTTGTTCTTACCAAATTATAATATTCCTTCTTTAAAAGAAATAATATTGTATTCATGCAATGTTTATGTGAAAGCTTGAGGAATGCCTCGTGAAAGCCATATTTATGCATGCTGAATGTGACAATATTTTTTAAAGACAGAATTGTTAAGTGAATAAAAGATATAAAATAAAATTTCACTATATAAATATCTAATTATACCTACTGTTAATTTGATTAGTATATTTCAAGAGAGAAAATTTTTTTTCGTTGGCGTTTGAAATTTCTTTAAAATTAATTATAAAATGAAAATGAAATAAAATAAAATAAAATACTCATGTGATTAAAGATCCTAGAAAACTTTTAAAAATAATAATGAATTAATTAAATAAGATAAACAATATAACATGTCTATGTTTTAATTGTTTTAATTTTAAATTTTAGAATACTTGAATACTGATTAAACATATTTTTAGATAAACTTTTAAAAAGAAAGTAGTCCGCTTTTTTGATTATTTAAATAAGGGGAAAGCTGAAAATCATCATAAAAATATTTCCGTGACCGTTAAAAAAAGATTAGAGCTACCTACACTATGCTATGCTATAGGAAACCATAACATTTTAATATTATAGACACATTTTATTTTGTTTGCACTGTAAATGACCTACTATGTGCGAATAAGAAATTAACATTTCGCTAATTACATTATACTCCGCTTAACTTACAAGATCTGTACCTGTGAAAAACAAGATTGCAAAAAACAAGAGAAAACATATGTACTTTATAGAAATAGGTTTATTTAAATTTTATTGATTAAAATTAGACAGTGAAAAAAAAGGATTTAATAATGGCATATTATTGTTAAATATAACAACATTTTATTAGTGAATTTAATTAATTAAATTACCAATAATAGTCCAATGATAATGACCATTTTGGAAATAATGGTGTTTTTATTTATAGTTTTTATAACGTTATAACAAGTGAAAGTAAACATTAAAAACAGTTTATCGAAAGTAAACATTAAAAGATAATGGTTTTGATTATATTTATACTGTCGATTTCTAGTATATTTGGTTTTGAAACAGAACATATAATCACCAAAAATGCCATTTATCATTTAAGAATAAACTTTTTAAAAAACGTTCACTCAATAATTGAACGATTAGAAGAGGAACTAAAACTGACATTCGATGTAACCATCAGAGTAACATCGCACAGGGGAGTAAGGGGAGGGAACATTGGGAGAAACTGCAAGCATCTTACTGTTTTTTGGAGATGTGCAGGTTGAAAAGGTGCAGAAAGTAGATAAATAGAAAAAAAATTGTTATTGGTTTTCAGTGCACGTTTTATTGAGAATTTTACTTAAATACTGAGTAAAAAGTAATCATAGTATCCCTTAAACTGAACATATAATGTGACTTTTATTCATCCCGTAACCAAATTTTAATTTTAATTCGAATTTATTTCATCAGGATTGTAAGTGGTGTTCATTTTAGTGGTCAAATCATTTTATATTTAAGATAAAACTTAGAATATGTAACAATAAAAGTTCTTAATAATGGATGAAACTGATTGCATTTGATGCTGTAGAGGTGGAAAATAATTTGTTATTGAAAAGAGATAAAAGATAAAATTGTTTTAAAATTTAAAAGTAAACGAAAGCGCATTTTTTATTTTAGAAATTTGAAAATTATTATTTATTTATTGTTAAACAATTAAATATAAATTTAGATTGTAGACAAACGATTATTTAAATAAAAACAATAATTTAAAAAAATGAATATCAGATGCTTGACAAGATCTATCGTCAATTTTGTTAATTAAATGATTTACTTACGGGTACTGATAATTCTGTCCTATAGGATCAAGACCTCGAACCGGTTGATAGTCGAAAGCATGGCCGGGCGCTGGATTCTGATTTTGAGGATATGTTTGCGAAACAAATCTGGAATCTGTCGCTTTCGGCTGTAACCGTGCTCTTTCTAAATCCTCTTTTTGCTTTTCTAGTAATCTGACAAGTTAAGGATTATAATTTGAGATCATTTGATGTGTGTTTGTGTAATAATTCGATTAAAAATGAGTACCTTCTCATCTCCTCAAGATGCTTGTTTAATTTATCATTTTCTAGTTTAAGATTATCTTGTTCCGTCTGATAAGTATCTCGTTTTTTGGTCAGATCAGAATTTTCAGATCTGCAAACATAAAACAAATTTAAGGTGTCCTACTGATAAATCAATATGTAATATAAACCTTTTGTAAAAGTTAAAACTATTTAATTCATTAATCAATATCCAATACTTCATAAAGTGAAATGACAAACCTGAGTCCTTCATTTTCAACCATGTATTCTTGGAGCATTTCATAGAGGGAATTATCAACCAACTGAGATTTGGGTGTTCCAATTCCTCCGACACCATCGCCACCACTCGTTGCTGACCTGTCCCTCTTCTTCCTACCGCCACCTCTGTCTGTGGTATTCATCAGCAGCCGACTCGAGTCTTCCTCGTCGCTATAGCCGCCACCTTCTTTCTTTGCGTGAATTGGGGGCAGAGGAGGATGAGTTCGGCTATTGTGGCCGCCTCGCTGTATGCCTAAAATGAAGGAAAACTGTCTGTAAATTTAAACTAAAACTAATATTTTAATTATGAATTAGACACGACAATACCTCGTTGTAGTCCATCGTTTCGTTCAGTGAACTGGTCGTCAAAATCAGACTGTCGATTTCTCGGTGTCAGACTTTCGGTGCTGTCCTCATCGTCTCCGGGCGCCCGTGTCACCAGTTGACCTTCAAGATCTTTGCCCTGGTTGTTATTGTTTTGCTGATCATGTCTACTCTGATTATCTGATTTGACCTGACTTTTGACAGTTGAATTCCGCTGTTCACGTAGGTAGTTATTTTCATCACGTAGTTTTTTCACTTCCTGCTTCAATTGTCTCACCATATCTCCAGTCGGATCCTGAAATGTTCCCGTATTTTTATATTAAAAACCAATATACCTATAGACACATTAATTGCTATTTGTTGGTACTTTATTCCGTTAGGATGTACTTCTTTCATAACCCATGTAATTATTTCTCGTCACAAAATTTTAATAATTACATACTCTGCCGATCCACTATTTCCAGTGCGTTAATTTAAAAAACTTTAATATATTCGGAATGAAATGGTACATAATTGTACTTAAAGATACTCCATTTAATTATATATTTCAGTCAGACATTTGCACAAATTTAATAAAATTTTGAATACTTAGTAAAGGAATAGCTATTGGATATTCCGTTCTCGTGTTTCATTTTTAATACTCTGGTGTGCCAAATAAACGTAACCCCCCCCCCCCCCCGTTTATTTGGACATCCTTGATTAGTGATTTTATATAATATGCAACACCCTCTCACCCCTCCCCCTGCTTATTTATTATATATTTAGGCAACCCACTCGATTAATGATTTTTTTAAATTGATGGACCCCTCCCCCCCGCTTATTGGGCAACACCAGAGTATGCGTTTATTCTGTTATTTAGATTGACTTTTTATATTGCCCGTCTTAAAATTTCACTCACAAACATATAACAAAAACGATGGAATAACTCACCAGCCGAACAGTTGGTTGGTTTTTTATTTTTCTAGCTCTGGAAGCGTATCGCATTGTGTTCATGGTTTCGGCAGAGCTGGAGGTTGCCGGAGATATACAAGCAATCTAGAACGATGTATAAAGGCACTTATTTACTACACTATTTGAAAATTACATAAAATTTTAATCAAACTATACAGTGCATTAAATTCTTGAGCGTTAAAAGTAAATAGTAGTGATATAGTACATTTTTTAAATTTTGTATATATCGATTCGTTTTTGCTAGATAATCAATTGTATAGAATTAAATTATTAAAATGATTTGAAATATCCAAATCGTACATGAATTGTAGGGTTCTTTTAATAAATGTATTTATTTTTAAAAAATGTATCAACATTAATCAAAATTATACAACATTAAACAATATGAATAAAGTGAATTATTATATCTTTGTAGGATAAATATATATGTATTTCATTTTTAAACGACTACTTAATTTAACAATTATGGTTATCAGGTCTTACAAATATATAATTGCGCATTAGAAATATCGAAATGTCGGGAAAAACAAAATTTATTAACATTTTTTGAATATTTTGTGTAAATACACATATCAACATATTAATCAAATATATTACTTATTAGTAAAAGATATACTTTTATTAAAAAAATGATTGTAAATATAAAATTATGAAATATAAAATATGAAACATTTCATTAATTGTAAAATGTTACAATATATTATATTTGTGATAATTATATTTATAAAGGACTGAACTTTAATATTTCATATTAAAATCGGAAATATTTCTAATTAATTTTTCTCTGTAAACTGAATCTAAACCGTAACAATTTATCGGGTCGCTGGGAAATATAATAATTCAAAAAGGAATTTAAGGAGCATTATTCTTAAAATTTTGAAATTCTGAACAAAAATCGATTGATTAGAAGTCTATGTAAGAATTGTAAAATGCAATGAATTACAGTTTTTAAATTAAATTTAAATCATACAGTATACTAATAACAAATATTTTGAACAAGAGAAACTCACCATTAGTGTTACTCCATTGCCTCCCAATGAATCTGCGAGAAGTTTTGTTAACTTACTGTCTCGGTAGGGGATGTGAGTCTTTTTGGCATCGCTTAAAGCCGAAATACAATTTCCTGAAAATCAATGATGAATACTACCCTCTGTTAGTATTGATTTGATGAAATTGTAAGGCATAATACTTGATAGGCATGATGATAAAACATTTAATATAATACCTTTTTATTCTAAGTTTAATTTATTTGGTTAACCGATATAAACTCTAATGAATTAAGATAATTAAACCGCACGAATTGACAGTAAACTAATGCGGTTTTACTGGGGACTATCACTTTTCCATATTGTTAGAGATAATTATTAATAATTTTACGGGTATTTATTTTCAGTTAATATAGACAATTGTAAACTGTATGTACCTGATTAGCAATAAAGAATTGTATATGAATTGAAACAAATAATTACTAAAAATGACATTCGACAAGAAATTTTTAATTTATATTTTATACATCATTGGTATTTTTAATGTCTAATAAATTACATAAACAGGAAAACAATTTTTAATAGAATGATATTTATCGATTCACTTCAGCAAGTTCGTTATTTATAAGATATCATATTATAAAATAAAATTTATTAATTAATATATTATTGTACCAAATTCGTATTTTTAGAATAGTGTAGATATTAATTTAATGGCTACCAATTTTTTCATTTTTATGTCCAACATAGAAATAAAAATAAAATACTAACATTTCTATCTGTCAAACAGAGATAAAATCAAACAGTTGTGTCAGCCGTTCATCTATATTATACAATCTTCTCTTTATTAACTATTTGAAAATAATCGATGATATATAAAAAAATAATTGATTCAATATAGAAGAAGATGCTCAGAAAAGCAAGACCAACAGTTACAAATTGGGCCCAATATTTATTATTATAATTTCTTGGTACAATAAAATTCACTAAAAATGAAATGAAATTATGAAAAAGTTTTATGAATCCTACCAAGAACGAGTAAACTTTTGTTAATATTGTTGGTTTCTAAGAGTTGCTCCGAAGACATGTCGACTCCATCTTTGAACTTCTCGCTTCCTAAAAATAAACAATTATAAAGTTTGTTTTATCTTAAGAGCCAATTGTCAAAATTAGTATTAAAAAAGTAAACTTTATTCTAAATAATTTGCTATATAATCAATATTTATGATATTAAATGAAAAAATCTAAGATAATAAGAAAAACAGAAGATTGTTCCATAATGTATTAATTTTATAACAGACCATAAAAAAAATTATAACAACAAATTTTTCAAAATGTTTGGAGACATTTTTGGAAGGATACTTAAATTGATGGATGTCTATCAAATAAATTATTGAAATTTAAAGAAACAAATAAATATTAATGATAATGGATTTGACAAATAATGCCTGTTATAAATTGTTGTAAATTTAAATCGTAATTTTTTCAGAAAAACCTTCTACTATTTGTGTTGACTCAACTAGAGATCCGAAATTACAAATGTATGCGTTTAGAGTTCTCATTAAATTATAATGTTGTCGTCAGAAAATTCAAAACATTGAAATAATTTGAATTTTGTTTAAAAATTTTAATTAATAATTTTTAGACAATACATTATCGATTGATAATTAATTGACTAAATTTGAATTCATGATTATATTTATAAATCAAACAAATCTGAAACTAAGGTTAAAATGTAGCTTAAAATGATCTGTCATCCAAATATTTTGAAATTATTTCAGTGAATGCCTTTGTTTGTTGCTTCCTGGTTATTGTCATGGACTGATTGTCATCTCTATCGGTCCATGGTTATTGTAATGATATTTAATTGCTTGAGTTGTTTTTGTGTTTTATTGTATTGCAAAATAGTGAACTTCATTAATATTTTCAAAAACAATTAACTTATCAGTAATGCCTTATTATTTATTTTTTTATATAAAAACTAAATTTATTTTTGAAATTTATAATCTTTAAATCTTTTTAAAACGAATTATTTATTCATTTGAGTCACTTTGGATAAATAATTGGAAAGTAAACAGATTCTAAACAGAAACAAGAAATTTAATTAAATAATCAAAAAACATTTTATTAACGAAAAATTGATCACAATCACAAAGCTAGTTAGAATCTAAATTAGTTTTTATTAAGATAATACATTACAATTTATCCATTTTGTAATTAAAATTAATGGATCTCTATATTTTATTTATTGGAAATAATTTAAATTATACACTTACATAAATGTTTTAAAATCAATGAATAATCAACACTAAAATATAGTATCTATTATTTGAAGTAAAATCAACAAACATTTTCTGTATTATTTATAATACTAATTTATAACATTACCCGCTAAATCGACAAAAGTCAATTTTCCGTGTTTTGTGTATGTTATCGAAGGATCCACTTGATCAGTCATTTCTGCATCGATCATAAGAGTGAGCATACTGTGACTCCGACTAGAAAACTCATTTGGATTAGTTGGATTGAATGATCGATTTTTCATGCCTGAAATTTGATTGGTAGTTGACTAGGACTTCCATTTACACTGCTAAAAATACCTTTTTAATAATCCTAACTAAGCCTATATAAGTATTCTCTGTTTAACTATAAAGGTTTTATTTGTTTAATTATTTTGCGAACCGAATTTTCCGAGACGGTTATTTTTTATACCATAATTACCTTCTTCTTGTATTTTCATTGAAAATGGTCCAAATTTCCGTCCATTACTAAAATGAATATAAGCATCATCACTTGAAGCACTTTCTGCAGCTGTTAATTCCAAAGTTCCAGCTCCATTCTTGTCAGTTCGAGTCGATGCAGCTACTTGACGACTAGGCTCTAAACTTTTATCTATTGAGGAAACAATATCTGGATTTGAACCACTGTTGCGACCCGTACTGTCAGGAGAGGAATGCGATGCACTGTGACGACGAAGAACATATTTCACTTTGGATTTTCGAAGTGGTCTTGCACCGCCTTCTTTTGCAGTTTCCGAATCGTCATTTGAAGTAGACAACTGTCCACCTTTAGATTTTCTGTAATCTTCTAACTCGGTGTCTGATTTTGTTCTTGAGTCTGAATTTGAAGACAATTTATGTTTAGATCGTTCTATTTCATGTTCCTCTTTTAAAGAATGTGTACTTTCGACCTCATGATCGTCCCTTTTTTCCTTGCGATCGTCACTCATCAGGCTATCGACATCAAATTGAGTGGTAAACGTGCGATGACTTGGCTGGGCCCATCGCGGTGTCTCAAGCAAGTGAGAGTTGACTATATATTGATTATAGTGGTGTTGTTGCTTCACAACATCCTTAGCCTTTGTCACAGGTAATTCAGGCCCAGATATCATTTGGAATGCAGATATGAAAGCACAGGTCAAATCGGAATTAATGAATTAATCTTTTCAGAGTTATTGTGGAAACAAGAGAAGACCCTTTTACATCTCAGGTATAATTGAACCACAATCAGTATGCTGTTTATTAGCTGCTGTTATAGAAACATAGGTTCATCCACTTGGCTCTGTGCTTGTTTGGTTTTAAAAGAATCATCATTGAAGCAAGAGGAACGTCAAAAACATTAATTTATTCTTTAACAGTTCTACACACAGAGAAGTGAACTGGACTATCTCTGAGTGGCTATTACAATAGAGAAACCTTACTACCTTCTGATTTGAATATAATTAACTGCTATTCAAGTTATGTTATGTAGTGTTGTGCATATTATTAAATTTAATGAAATAATTAACTGAAGCACTAAGTAAGAAGCGCTACTTAGTGTCTCAGTGTTTGGGTCGATAGTTAGTAGTATAAATATAGTAATAACAATAATATTAATATAATAATTATAAGAAATATTTGAAGGTATTTGAATATTGTCAAAATGTGTAACTCCTAGTATTTTAAATTTGATGAAATGTTGAAATTTACGAAATCATTAATTTTTATTTCTTTAAAAATGTATGTAAATATATAGATTAATTTTAATGAAACTGAAAAATCAATGATGTTTATTGACAAAGATATTAATTCTTCACATTGCTTAAATATCATTTTAAAATATACTGAATAATAAGTATATATAGAAATATAAGCTCCAATGAACCAGATGGTTACATGAAATATGGGATTAATATAATGTCCGAAAAAATGCTTTTTAGTCTCTTTTAAATATATACGCTCACCAGAAAAAACAGACATTTTTTTCTAAACAGGAATAATCCACTTAATTGTAGATATAATTATACACACACATACACATAACTTCAGAAAATTACGGATAATCACAACCAACTTCAATGATTTTCTGAAGATGATCTTTGAGACTGTAAAATTCTTTCGACAAATTGACTGTTGTTTGAGAATATCTAAATTCATGAAAATTTTCAGTCACTTTTTCAACATTATCGAAGTCTAGTCCTCTTCTGGGGGATTCTTAATTGCTGAAAACAAACCTGTCTAGCAAATTTGTGTCCGATGAGTATGGCGCCTGTCGTAGAAGGGAGATATGCTCTTGTTAAGTTTATTCAAAAACTATAGTTAAAGATGTGTTCTGGTTTGTATTTTCGTGTATCTATCAGCATTGATGGAACCTCCATCATTGAGACATTCAAAGTATTCTTAGCATACTGCCATCATCACTTTTTTGTCAGACATTGTTCTACAAATATGGCGGTCTTCTGCGGTCCAAGCAGGTGAAACATTTTGAAAAATTCCTTTTTTATCCGTTACTATTACTTTTTCTTTTTCTTTTACACCATCCTTGAAAAAACGCGTTACTTGTTCGTTGTCTTCCTGAACTTATTTTTTACGAAGAAAAATTTTATGTCACACTGTTTTACATTCATGGTAATAATAAATTGGTTTTCAATTTTGTGAATAAATGAATGAAAATTATATTTATTATCTACTCATATATGTTTACAAATATAAAATATACACTTACTTATATGTTATGTTACTTTTAAAAATTTATTTATTAGCTAAATTAAATATTATAATAATCTAAACTAACTTTCTAAAGATTTTCATCATAACTAATTAATATTTTATATAGATTACAAGTATTAATAGAACAAGTTCAAAATAACAATATTATTTTTTGAATTATCAATTAACGCAAATAAAACCAAATCGTTATTTCTTACCGGTTTCCATAACAGCCATGAGGTCATCAACTGACTCACATTCAATAACGAAAAGATTATCAACATAAAATCCACGCTGCTTTCGCCAACGAACATTTAATGGATACATTGGATGTGGGTTCAATAAATCGATAATCTAAAAGTTTTATTTTATTGGAAATAGAATTATAATTATACATACATTATTTAGAATAGAATCGGTATATAAATGAAAAATAAATGTAATTTAAAAAATATGTGCATTAAAGTTGTTTAAATGATTTAACTTTCAGTTTCATGTTTAACATCTAATATTACGAAATTAATACTGGTAAATATTTGAACAATCAATGAAATATAAAACTTTTGTAATAAATTAGTGGAGATTTGTTTTCAATTGTTAGAATTCATATATAACTGAAGTGACAATATCCGTTATATAAGTATTTCCTAATCAATTAAATCTTTCTAATGGAAATAACAGAACTTACCTTTATGCTATATCTACTAATTAGTCCCATATATATTTATCAGCCGTGAGCATTTGCGATATTTATCAATAAAATGTGCCCAAAAACTATATTTTCGTTCATTTTAAAATAGACGCAATGATAATGATCTTGAAACTACAACTTTTATTTAGAATATAATTTAATAATTATTTTAGGAATATATGAAATGTTATATACTTTAAAATTAAATAGATTCAAGTATAGAACTCACTTGCTCGTTATAAATTTCGAAATAATTTACGTGTATACGAAAAGTTGTTCCGGGGTTATTTTTTAGAAGCTGGTAGAGATACACAAAAGCTCGTGGTATCACCCCAAAATTGATTGGGTCCGGTTCAGGAGAAAAAAGAAACTGAAATATAAATTGTAAAATCGTAAAATCTTAAAAAATCGTATTTTTGTTTTTTTTAACCTCTCAAAAACATCTTAAAATACTTTCGAATTTATTTTTATTATTTGTATTATAATTTTTTTAAATAACAGACTAATTCAAAATTTAATTTAAATTATAAATAATTAATATTTTGAAATAAATTTACCGTGAATTTTTTGTGATATACATTATTTATAATAAAAAAACGTAATAACAAAAGTAATTACAAAATATTGTCTGTATTCATTCTATAAAGTATATTTTAAAATGGTAGTCAACAATAATTACCTCTTGTGGGGGACCGGTCAGTGTGTGTGTCTTTCCAGATCCAGTTTGCCCATAAGCAAAACAAGTACATGAATAACTGAAAACAAAATATTTATTTTGAAATGTAATAATTCGAAAAGATAATTTACTTGCTAAATAAAATTTAGATTGTTTGAAAACTTTTATATATTTTTTTTATATATATACTCACCCCTCTAATGATAATTCAACCAATCGCTTCACTCCAGAATGTTCAAATACATCAGTCTGGGTCGCTTCGGATTCAAATGCCACGTTGAACTTAAAGAGTTTAACAGTTGAAGTCCCCTCCACCTAGAAAAGATCGGCGTAATAAATATTAGTGAATCCGTTTCACACTAATGATTCAAACAAAAGTGTAGATAAATATATCATTAGTGCCTTTAATTTTTTAAAACGTTAATAAAATTTTATTACCCTAATTAGTTCTTTTTGGAACTGTTAACTTTTGATATTTATTTATAACAAAGTTCTTTTTAAAACTATGTTAAAAAAATATGTTTATCCAGCTAACTGCTTCAATGAGATTTATTTGGAAATAACTTTATGACAAATTATCAAAATGCATAACTAATAAATTAATCAATATATTTGTCATGTCACAGATGGCTTTAACTATTTAAAGTGTAAGGATATATTTTATAATGGCTTCTCATCTTTTTTAAAAATAAAGCGTAGAAGCTTCGCGATCTCTGTTATAAAGGTCATGAACACTTACCACTACTTGTCCTTTCCCAGGAAATCTAATGCATGTCTTTTCTTTTGAATTTTCTTCATTATTGGACAATGGGCGCAACCTGAAAATCAAATAAATAAGTCAAACAGTACAAAAATCAATCAATAAACCTGAAAATCATTTAAAATAATCTACTTTGTTTAAAATCATGTAAATAGTATTCGTTATACTAGAATAATAATTAAATATAAATCGAACAATTCAATATTTACATAAATCAATAAATGTGCTCAATTCATTAATTGAGATAATTGGTTGCATGTTTTTTACATAGTATGTCTTTTAAATAAATAATAATGTAATATTAATATTAGCTTTATTGACTAATCGACAACCCAAAATGTTTAATGGAAAGAATTAATAGTTCACAAATATAATTTTATGTTCAATTACAAAGCATTTTTATGGTCTTTATATTTTAGTTGATTTTTAGAATATTCAACATATTCTTTTGTCTTATTATTTTAATTATTAATTGCTTCAAAATTAAAAGAATGAATAAATTGTTCAATAATAATCGATGGTAAACTGCATTTCATATACATTTAATTTGTAATAATTTTGAACTATATAAAAATAAAACTTAAACTTGTAATTACTAACCTGAGCATACAAAAGGTAGAATTATTCTGCTTTGTATTTTGCTTTGGAAATCTAGCCATAAGGGCCACAGAATTATTCCATTTGACACAAAAATCCCTTCATTAACGAGCAACATATATACACAAACTATTAGTTACAAAATAATGCGAAACTGTTTTGTACATTATATGTTGAAACATGATATTCCCAACTCTATGTCTGTCTATTTATACAGCTGAAGGTAAATAACTACAATTAGTATAATTAAGATTGACTAAAATCAATAAAAAAACTAGCCAACTGAACATATTCTTAACAAAAGGATACTTCTTGTGAGATAATAAACCTAATTTTTCCTTATTTACTTAATACGTGTGCACTGTATAAGTGTCAATTATGATCAATTAATTAGAATTATAAAATAAAAAAATTAATCCAAAATGTAAATAATAATAAAAGTAAAAAAAAACACCCTCTGTGATCAAACTAACCCCTCACAAAAACTATAATTAAAACCAAATTAAATTTTGTGTTCAAAGGAAAATATTAATCTTTTTTATTTATATATATTTTTAAATCATCAGTTTAAATGAATAGTCTCTATACAAAAGTTTTGAATGTCAACAATAATTTTGAAATATCGAAAAGGGAAACTTTTAATTTCTTTAGAAGTTCTGCTACACATTAATAATAACTTTTATGTTTTTCTTTACATCATTTAATATCAAATTTAAAAGTTTTAAAATAGTTTGCTAGGATTCCCCAAGATATCAAATTTGTTAATGACGATAGATCTTAACTTATTTAATGAAATTGAGCGGTTCCAAAAAATATAGATTAGGTAGACGAATAATCACTAATTAATCACTATAAGTCATTAGATTAAAATTGTAAGTTTTGTCGATAATACCAATGATTCCTGATGAACAGGGAAGGATTATTCAATTTCGATCAAGCCTTTTTCTCAACATTTGGATTCTCGAAAATAAATATGGAATCAGTGACTCTTCCTAGTTTTTCTAACTACTCTTTTAACAATTATAGTGCAAACATTATTCTCGGGCAGCTGGTGCATTCTCGTGCATTGTCTGGTTGGCCCAGAGGTATGTGTGAAAATGCAGTTTATCAAGAAAGGATTACCTAGTTAGTTCTATAGCAGTTAAGGAAGAATATAAATTAGCAATATTTAATCTAAAATGGCGATGAGTCTAAATCGTTTTTAAAACACCACACAAAGGAAAAGTTCATAAAATTATACATTCGATTGTATTTGAGAATGAGAATAGATGATATTCACAAAACGAAACTGAATGTGTATAGCCTAATTTAATGTAAAGTAAACAATATAAAAGACATTATGCTCGACGAAAATTTTCCAGAAGAAAGATATAGTCTGGCAGCTAGCACCTCCACAACATTGACCCCTTATATAATTGTAGATAATGGTGTCAAATATTCCGAAATGGACGTCTGCCGGTGTTGGAAAGGATGGTTTGGATCCCAGAGTTTTTGTTTCGTTTTCCAATATTAAAGAATAAGAGTATTTGCGAGGTTACATTTACAAGAAAATGCCTATTTCTTATAAAATAAAAAACCTTTTGGAACAAGTACATAATTGGTAATTGAAGTGCTAACAAGCAGATTTAATAAATCTTAATTTCAACGTTAAAATCGATTATATTCTGCTATTTGTTATTATTAGATTAATTTGTATATGCTTATTTATCAGAGATGATATCTAGTTTTATTAAATGAAAACCTTTTCGGTGTAAATAAGAAAACAATATACAAGCAATCATGTCTAGATATTGAGCATAAGGCTGTTTTGTAAAATTTGTAAATATTCTAGGATTTTTAGCTCTTATGAGTTAATACTTTATAATTATCTTTAATATTAAATACAACATTCTTAAAAGATCCATAATATCAATATTCTAATTAAATTAATTATAATAATTATTCAATTAGTCATAACACTAAGATCATAACCAAAAAATAATGCTAATAAAATTATTATTAATGTTTTTGAGTATAATATTAGTTAATTTCGAATAATCAAAAACTATGGAACAATTATTTTCATTGAATTATAATAACGATTAAGAAACATACCGCAATACTACGTTGATTCCATCGCTCGAATCATCGCTAATGGATTGACGAACTTCACTCGAATTTCCTTCCGAACTGTACGTCGGTGTCATTTCGTTATCGAGGTATCAACAAAAAATCAACCGTGGAAGTTGGGATGACGCTGTGAAGTTAAAATATCTAAATAAACAGGCAAAACAACTCCAATAATTCTACTTCTTTGTTTTCTTTCAACACTTTGACTCAGAAACGTGGTTGTTAGGGGCAAATCCGGTAGGCAATGACACAACGGCTGTTGTCAACTTAGTAAATACAGTGGAAAACTTTTGTAAAGTGATAAAGTAATAATTTATCTCATCCTCATACGAAATATTTGTATATCACAATAAATATGATTCTATCTTAAATGTGCTGACCTCTTTGTATTTTTATATCTAGCAATTTAGAGTAAAATATGACAAGTAACGATTTTTTATTGTTACTATTGATTGTATCTGTTTGGCATTTTCAAGTGGATACACTTTCAAATAATTGAGACTGAAAGAGTACGGTAAGCATTGAACTGCTTTGTGCTAAACTGGTGGTTAATGGATGGAGAGGCAGAGAGGCCGTTTGGCTAACTCTAAAACAGTAAATATATTCAAGCTTCTATTATATTCATAAACTATAAGATTGCGATATGTCTTTTCATATTCATATAATACCAAAAAGCACACCCACGTTTGACGCTCATTTATCGACAATCAATGGAAATCAGAGATCAATTGGTACACGAGGTAAAACAGAATGACACCACCAACGAACGGTTATTGGATTTTTTATGATAATCCAATTTGTTTATTAATTCTAATTATTTTTAATAGAATTTTTAAAAACTTTTTAATAAATGAATTTTACTGATTGACTCTATGAGCTTTTAAAATTAGAATTAAATGAAATTGTTATTCTTGAAAATAATGGTGTAATATTATTGTAATATACTTTTCAATTAAATATATTATAATAAAATATTAGTCTCAATTATGGTAGTTTTTGTATTACACTGGTTTCACTTTTTATTTGCAAAAATATTCTACAGTTAATTGTATATTTCCTGTCACTTAATAAAATTTAGTTAATAATTAAATGAATTATATATACATATATAATTAATTACGTATACATTAATTTCAATAATTACTATATAGGAGTTGATGCAAATGCACTGTAATTATGTGAAAGTCAATTTTGTGGAACTTCCTGACACCATTCAGGCGGTCCTTGCTCGTAGTTATTATATAAAGTGGGGTAGGCCAATATGTAATTTTAATATGCATATATTTCGATTAATTTAATTTAATAGCGGGGCATATAAAGTTCAAATATCAATTAAAACAAGCAATAAATTGTATAATAAGTTTGTATTCATAAGTTTGTAGTCATATTATATAAATTTTAATTAATTTATTTTACACTTCAAAATACATATAGCAAAAATCCGTTAAATTGATTTAAATTTACTTAATTAATTAATTTAAAAAAAAAATCATTTTTTGTATAATATTTTAATCATTTAATTTCAATTATTGTATAAATAATATAATTAATAATGTTATGTATTATTTGCAGTAGTAGTATAAAAAATGTTTTAAAATGTAATGAATATTGTTTAATATTTGTATGAAAATATAATCAGAAAAATATATCAAAGATTTTATAGAGCGCAGAAACTAAATGTCCAATTGTAAGCATTTCGAAATATTGGATGGAATGGAATTATGATAGACAAATAAACAATGGAAGGTGCATTTGATTTCAAAACCATGAAAGTATCTTAGTCAATACTGTGTTTAGTAAAAAAAATGGTTTTGAAATGAAAAATAAATAAATTGGTTATCACTTTTTTCTTAAAAAGTGGTCATATATAATTATATATGTTAATTTTGACTTTGGACACAAGTACTTCAATATAATTATAGACAAGTTGAAACTCTTAAAACGCTTAAAACTCTAAAATATCAAATCAGTCCCATTCAGCTACTTCTACAATTTCTCAATAATAGTTTAAAATTTTTTCATTAAATTTGTTTATCTGAATATCAAAGTCACTATAGACCTTGACATAAAATTGTTTCACCTCGAAACGTATATGTCTCAAATAATACGATGTATGCAGATAAACGATAACATTGGGGTTGATAAAAATGTACACCTATAGTAAAAACCCATAATGTTCTTTGCTCGGCTCGTAAGCAACAACTGCGATAATTTCTGAAAAATGAACACTATTCTCTTCTGTAAATTCTTGCTTACTCACAGACATCAACAGTATCCGCTTGATGACAATCTTTTATAATGCCAAAACATCTTCTTTCACAGCATTTAATCTCAAGTATTTTCATGCCTTGACTTTGAAGAAAACGAATAGTTCTCATCTTCTAAATCAGACAGTCACTGCTGTAATCCAATTCACAAATTAAACTAAACGCACTGAGGAAAGTCATTACAGGATTACCCTATTCTCAAACTTCAACACAGCAGTCCCTCCGAGTCATCAAGAAGATGAACAATAAGGTCAGCCAAATAGCAATTTCAGTGATTCAGATCGACATTAATTAAGCATTTGAAACAACAGAGCCGACAGCAATCAAAACATACTCAAGGTCAGGTTGTACCTATAAGAACATCAACCAAAGTCAACAAGTTAGTCCGAAAACGGTTGAGCTTGGACAAAATCGCTAACTCTCAACCTGCTTATCAACCAAGTCTGAAAGTCAGTCATGAAACTATCGCTGAAAATACTCTTCCAGGACATTCTTGATTCAACACAGTTCAACTAGAACTCTTGTTTTCTAGTTTTAATGTTCAGGTAAATATTGGTATTGAAATTTAATTATTCTTAAAAACTGAACAATAAAATGTTCAAAAGATATATTTTTTGAAAAATCGAGTCAAATTAAAGTTTGTTATTTTGAAGTAGGCTATTTGTTTTTTAATTTGTTTTTAGATAAATGTGGTGTATGGCATTGCTTTTTTTTACTTATTTCTTAGTTAAAATGTATAGATTTGCTAAAAGTCGTGTTTCTTTTAAAATTATGCTTGATCCAATAATATATGTCAAAGAAGGCTCTACTTTAAAGTCATAGATGGGATCGATTTGTTCATTCGAGACCAATTACGAACATTCTCTCAGGAAGGAATGTTGAAAGCCTTCGCCAACTCGTTTGAAGGTTTCAGTAACATTGTTAAAGTTGTGGTAAATATCTCTAAGTACTATACACTAGCACTATGATATTCACACTTCTGTAAAACACTTTAAACCACCACAGTATTACTTCGATATTAATAAATTTATGTACTCAGAATAATTATGTACTAAATTTATTTTTTACGGATCAGCCTATATTGTATTGCAGTCTTTGTATTATTATAGTATGTCCATCAAAAAAAGCGTTTTTATAAACCTTTATTATGAAAAGTATAATCATTAATATAATGTACGTATGTTAACAATAATTTTTGAAGTATAACATCAACATTAGATGATATAATATGTTGGTTCTGAGCAAGTATCAAAATTATTTTACACATTACACATATTATCCTTCAGCCTGGAGATGAGATTTAAGGTTCTCGAATTCCTTTGACAATTTTGCAGTTGTTTGTGAGTTAAGGAACGCTTGGACGTTTTCGCTTACCTCTTGCGTGTCAGCAAAATCGAGTCCTCGTCTGAAGTATTCGTAGTTGCGAAAGAGAAATCGGTCCTTTAAATTGTGTCTGAGAGTAAGGCACAATTGTTTCAGAAGGGAGATGTGTTCTTCTTCAATCCAATGGCTGACTTGGTGGGCAACGTGAGTCCTGCGTAATCGTGTTGCAATGTTAATTCCCATGTTGGCAATGTTGCTTGAAACTGAGCAACCATGTTTATAAAAAATTGTAGATACCTCTCAGTGTTGATAGAACCTCCACCACCTTAGAAGTAAACCAAGGACTTGGCGTTGTTGCTGGCCAGGATGACCAGTACCTTTTGTCTGATATTGTTCTTCTAGGCATAGTAGGGGGATATCCAGCACTGTCTACCCAGGCGTGTTGGCATTCTTTTGGTGGCACATTCCAAACCCACTTATCATCTATAACTACAAATTTTCTTTAGTTCCCCTCCTCAAGAAAGTACGCAACATCTCCCGGCTGCATTCAACTCTTTTTTCTTTGGATACGTTATTCAGAATATGGGGTACCCATTTGCAGCACAGCGATTTTTTTCCCAGATGTTTTGTCAGTATTCGAATTTATATGAATTTATTTATATATATATAAATATATAAATCTATATAAATCTATGAACGAATAAGTACCAAAATAAATGTATTATGATTTCTTTGCACAGAAACGCAATTTTGTTTACCCACCCCTTTACATCCGAAGATGTGTCAGAAGACATATTTAGATTCTACAATATTGGTTCCTTATAATTTAGTCAACGTTTTAGTGTGCACATATTGGCGTATTAGTTAGTTATACATGCTTTCTTAATCAATAAATTTACTTTAATAATTAATATTAAATTGAAGGTTTCTATTTGGGACACAAGCCATAGAAATTTTTGTTGACCAATAAATAATAATAATATTAATATCAATAATAATAATAATATTAATAAAAAGCGTTTATTATGGTAAAAATGGGAATCAGATTATGATAATTAGATGGTACAGAGGTTGAAAATATTAATAGATAGATTGAATGAAAATATATAACAGGAGAGAATAATTTTTTTTTAAATGAAAAAATATCTAGGATTATAGTTATTGTATAGGATAATTATTGTATTATAAAATAATTATTGTATAAGTTTGCTGTGAAAGGGATGAAAAATAAAGCTCTTCTCTGAGTGCGAGCTGGAGGAACGTTGATCCTGCGACCACTGGGCAGTAGAGGAGGTATCCGGTTGTGGATGGCATGTCTTGTGGAGTTTTTTGCTTTTGAGAAAAGTTTTAGTGCTAATTTTTTCCGCTGGGCTACTGGGTCTGGAAGACAGTCCAAGTTACAGTTAGATCCACAAATTATATAATGTGATCGCTTTATCAGTCTTTTTATTCTTAATTCGTCTTTCAGTTTGATTGAACCGACAAATAATGGGGATCCGTAGTCCAAGATACTTTGAATCAGTGAATTGTGAACTAATATTCGTTGTTTCTTATTTAAAATATCTTTTAATAAACGTAACAAGTAGAGATTTTTGCTTCATGCTTTCTTTATGATGTAGTCGATATGAGGGGACCAGGATATTTTGTTGTCGATGTATACGCCGAGGATTTTGATGGTATTAACCTTCTTTATAGTGGATAAATGTGCGTTTTGAGGATCATGTAAGTTACTTTTGAAATAAGTATTCTAGAAGTCTTTGTTCCGTTGAGTTTGATTCGATTGCTTGTTGTCCAAGAGTTGATGTTATTTAGTTCGGCTTGATAATCTCATTGTCTGTGGTGTTTAGTGAGTGGTAAATGGTTAAAGCCATGTCGTTTGCGTATTTGTATAGTTCGTTTGGTTTAGGTTATGTAAAGAGTTAAGAGGGGTCATGTAGATACAAAACAGAATAGGAGAGAGTATGGCTCCTTGGGGGACTCCTGAGAGGACTGGCTTAGGCGAGCTGTAATGTTTGTTGTAGTAGACATATTGTTGACGGTTTGATACATAACTCTATAACCATTTAATGAAGCCAGTTTGAAGATCGGTTTCAATGAGGCGGTTAATGAGGAGATCAAACAGAACGGTGTCAAAGATTTTAGACGAATCATAGCTGATGATAGAACGGCTTTAATTAAAGGATTTTTCGAGATATCGTCGATGATTGAAATAAGTGCACATGTGGTGCTACTTTCTTTTCTGAAATCAAATTGGTTGTTCTATATTTCGTAAATATATCAGGTCTGTTGAGAATACATTTTTCAAGAATTTTTGATATGATGGAGAGGAGAGCAATCGGACGATATATAGTCATTTAGAGTTGGATTTGAACATTTTTGTATCGGAATAATTTTCGAAATTTTCCATATGAGTGGAACAGAAG
>JAUZNC010059525.1:0-10046 GCA_034780395.1 Vannuccia rotundouncinata | reverse complement strand
ATTACTAATAATATTGAATTTTTGCCAGGATCGACAGAAACCGATACTAAGTGACAACAATCAGCTAGATTACCAATGGTTTATGTATGGTTTTATCTATGGTTTTAACGGATGATTTAACGGACAACATTCTTAGCTATTCCAAAACATTTTAAACTATTCATTCCAAAACCCATACTGAGCTATTGATTATATTTGAGTATTAATTCAGGTAGATGAAGAATGCTATTGAACAGAAAAATAGTTACGTGTACAAACTAACTATCCTTCAATCAATAAGAATGATTTCAGAAACTAGAGATAGACAGTATGCAATAAGTTCTTAAATAAACACTGTGTCATTACTAAAAATAGATAATATTTAACCAACAATAGGTAGTATTTGTTCAGACTCAAATTTATTTACTCAATTGAAAAGGAACAATACCTAGAATTGAGGAACTAAAAATTTCTAAGAATTGGTTTAAGAATAATGAATTATAAATATCTATAACCTAAAAAAGACAATATCAACTCACGAAATAGCCCCTGTTTTGAAGTTCACAATCGATGGTAGTAACAATCTTTTTATTTGTCTGATTGAGGCTGATCATTACGATGTTCTCATTTGAAAGGACACCCGGCATGCCCACGTCTTCTACAATTATTTATAGTTCCAATACATTTCAAATGAATAAATCTTTCCGCTATAAAGTTCCCCAAACCTTTCGCTCGTAGCATCCACAAAGCCCCACATCGGGCATCCTCCACTCGTTCATAGGACTCCTTGAGTTTGCGGTCAGACTGAAAATCTTCTGGCTTCCTCACTAAATGTGGACTTGGTGTTTCAATTTCCCCTGACAGCTGCTTCCACAATTCTTCCCGGCTCCCTTCGTTGAAGGCCAGCGACCAGGCTGTAAGAAAGCCGAATTCGCGCTCTTCAACCATCTCTGACATCATCATGATCTTGAGGATTGGAAGAAGACCTTGTTTGACAAGTTGGCCTTTGACGACGTCATATTTGGCCAAACGCTCTACGGCTTTTAGAAATATTGCGTTTTAATGATCCTAAATATGCAATAACTCTTCTCTTTGAAATACCAACCTCGAGATAATTCATAAGATCCAAAGCCCAGATTATTAATGGCAACACACTTATTAGGGGACTTGACTGCTTCAGCCAACATATTTATCAATGAATCTACAGAAGGTATGTCCGTGACAAATTCCTTTATTTCAACCTCCGTAGCTGCGAAAACACAGAAGAGAACGCTCTGAAGCTGTGTAAGAAAAACAACAAAAGGTATCCATGTAATCTTTAGAGTGGAATAATTCTAGAATTACGATATAACTTACCCTTAATGTGCTATTATCGTCAGCCTTGAGATATGGGGTCACAGAGGGCAACATGTTCTTGCGACGAATGCGAGTTATATTGAAAGAACTTGAGTGTATCATGCAATTGTAAGGTGTGATAATGGAGTTCTCGAGAAGATCTATCAACTCCTGAAACATAATACAAGTCAATATATCATTGTCAATCTTAAAACATTCTTAATTATTCAGTAGTAAGGGTTACGTCGCTTCTGTCGCAGATTTGACGCAACCATTACTACTCTATTCCACGAAATTACAGTTTCCAAAGTTTTCTCCAAGTAAGCTTGTCTGAGTTGAGTTTGAACTTGAATCTGAGCATCCAAAAGGTCCTCACTGCTGCACAGCATAGCCGCATACTTTGGAGAATTCTCAGGAAAATTCATCATTAATGTCCCCAGATGCTTGCATGAAAAGATAGCAGGCATGTCTAGACATCCATTTTCATTTTTGAATCTTTTGGGAAGATGATGTTTTATCAATTTTACATAGATCTCAATTATTAGAGAAACGTGATTGTTTTCAACCAGATATGAAGCTAAAGAACGCTTATATTTTGCTTTAACAACCGTGTTACTTCCACTTTCTGAAAAAACTGCCACTAACACTTTTTCGATCATAAAGCACAAACCGGAACCCAATGGACCACTGATTTTCACTAATGTGTGCAACATTCTGAACTGGGTTTCAATTTTTTCTTGATGTTTGTGTAAATGAGCTAAATTCAAATTATCCATCTGAAACTAAAACAAAATAGTAAGAAGTTTTAGTAAAAGTGAACTCTTATTTTGAGTAATATAGCAAAATAAACATTTTAATATTATAAAGTATATCAGAAATATATAATGTTCCTTTAAATAGTTCAAAATGAAAAATTAATATAAAATATTTCTAATTTATTTAGTAAAAATATGTTCTTTGTTTATAAAAATTAGTTTCTTAAATAGTTTCCAATAAAACAATTTTGGGTATCTTTCGTTTTATGTCGGTAAACTTGAATGAAAACGAAACTAATTATTATTTCTTTTTGAATCGGATAAACAAAATAGTAATATTAATAAAAAAATAAACGAATTTCAAGAAAAAGACTATTATTAATAAAAAATAAACGAATTTAATGAAAAATATATTAATAAATGTTGGACCTTTTAAACCAAGGCTTTTGTTGTTATGAAGATAAAGACAAAAATATGGACCCTAAGGAAAATGGGTGTGGGGTGTGCTAGATTGCAAACATGTTAGGCTAGTTCAAATACAAATAACAAATTTTACATTTTATCTGACATTTATATGAAAATTTATAAAATTTAAACTTAAATGTTTCTTTAATTTTATACATAGACATGGTTAAAAAACTGAATATTTAAGAATAAAACAATAATCTATACAATCGAAGTTATCATATCAGTTAATGATAAAAACATTATTTATTTTAGATAGGCACTTCTAGCATCAATGATCAGTCTTATTTTTTCCCATAAAGGTTCAGTCGCATGATCTGCAGTAAAGATCTGGCCATATGATCTGCAGTAAAGATCTGGCCATATGATCTGTAATAAAGATCTGGCCATATGATCTGTAATAAAGATCTGGCCATATGATCTGCAGTAAAGATTTGGCCATATGATCTGCAGTAAAGACCTGGCCATATGATCTGTAATAAAGATCTGGCCATATGATCTGCAGTAAAGATCTGGCCATATGATCTGCAGTAAAGATCTGGTTGTATGATCTGTAATAAAGATCTGGCCATATGATCTGCAGTAAAGATCTGGTTGTATGATCTGTAATAAAGATCTGGCCATATGATCTGCAGTAAAGATCTGGCCATATGATCTGCAGTAAAGATCTGGCCATATGATTTGCAGTAAAGATCTGGCCATATGATCTGCAGTAAAGATCTGGTCATATGATCTACAGTAAATGTTTGTAATTTTGTATATCAAAAATTGTTAGATGTCATTTGGTGTTTATAATACCATTCTTAGCACCTCTAGTCTTGGCAAATGTACAAATCATATAGGTTTATATCTGGTGAGTATGCTGGTTTTTTTATCCACCTGATATTTTTGTCTATCATGTACACACCTGTATTGTTTTTGATCTTCTATAGGCATTATTGTGAATTAAATACAAAATTATCAATAAGAATTTTTGGTTTGTTAAAGAAACTCTTCGAAACCAGCTTCACAGGATTTGTACTAAACTATTACTCCAAATGTCTCATACATAAAACCCTGTTTAACAGTGTAGTGTTATATTTTAATAAAATGTTGAAATTGTTCTATTATCAGTATAATATGTTAAAAACAATTTATATAAATAATGCACTTTATGAAAAATGAAGTCTGTTGTGCTTTGAAAATTATAATAAATATATAAATATTATCAGGGTGTCCACGTTAATAAGCTCATGAAATTTGCATATAATTTACATATATTTTGAGAAAATTCATGCATATTATAAAATGTACATACCAGACCTATATCATATAATATACATAGATATAACAAAAATCACAAAAATGTATTGTGATAATGGGGATAATGTTGGAATTAGTTACAAATTAAGTTCAATCATGGTTTTGCACCCCTTCTTTGCTGCCTCAAGAGCTTCTGCCTTCAACACCTCCTTGCCTACCTCTAAAAAGGCAACCAACTTGCATTTCTTGGCATTTTTCTCCATGGTGTCATCTCTATTCTTCATCCTGCATTGTACCTTGCATTTGCTCCATATGTCCCCTTAAAAAACATAACATACCTACAGTATACTATATGAATTATTGAAAAAACCAACATATATACCTACATTATACATTGCAAAGAGATATTTGGCATCACACAGAGTACACTTTGCCATTTAAATTCTGCAATTCACTCCACTTGGTATTGATTTTTCCACGCTACAGCATAATAATGAGATAATAATAAATAATGAAACTATGGTGATATATTATACAAATAGTTTTAAATCACAACAAAAAGTTAATAAATACATTTTTTCTATTTAATACTAGTAGATACATAACATTATAATATTAATTACTATATTAATAACAAAACTGTTTTGTCATAAGAAATGAATAAAATAATCATATCTGTGCAAACAAAAACATATTAAGTACAACAAACAATTTAATGGAACAATTCATATTTACTTGCATCAAACAAAGGAAAAACTAAAATTTGTTATCTACAGTAAAAAGAAAAGTCAAATCATAAATTGTGTATTTCATTAAATTAAGCAAATTGTATAATCATGAAAAAAAATAATAATATGGTTAAGTCTGGTAAATACAATATAAAAGAATGAAAAAAAATATAGTTACCAATTTGAAAATTCATGTACATGCCAAAAAAATCCCATACATGCCACAGAATTCACATACATTTCAGGTATATTTATGTTAATTTTTAAATTCATGTATATATGTGAGTTTCAGATACTACTGGACACCCTGTAATATTTACATAATTATAAAAAGATATTAAAGTCTAATAATTACAAATTTTAAAATTATTAAATAGTTTATCAATATTAAGATATATTAATATATAAAAAGTCAATAAATCATATTTAGTAAAATTTTACTTTCTAATTTGTATTTTAATCTTAAATTTATGAAGTAGATATGGTAATTGTCAGAATGAATAAATGAGTATATGTCTTAGGTTGCTTATTCAGGCCTCCAATGCTTTAAAAAAAATGGTTTGAGTTATTCTTTTGGGTTTTCAATATATATATAAGTAGACTAATGTGAAATCAAATTGTATCATTTACCCCTTCCCTTTCCCCACTCTGAAAAACATGACATTGCATATAAAAGTTGCCATATTTACCTAGCTTCAAATAAATCACAGATTTAATAAAGCAATATATCAACTTTTATAGATATAATTATCATTACAAATCAGAAAAAATATGATTTAAAAAAAATATTTTTGTTATCATATAATACTAAAGGACTGAAATTTTAAGGTAATGCCACCTTGAACTCATAAATATATGAATATAAAATGTTGTTGTAAACTTTTTTTAATGTTTTTAACAAAACATTTTACTTTAACAACCAAAAAGATAAGCAGACAGATTTAATTTTATAACAGCTTTTTATATTAAATATATATTGAAGAAAATCTAAACAGAAGCTTCAATCTTACTTTTGGAAAAAATGTTATTAATTTTCTCTTAAAATTAACAATTTTAACAAAGTTTTAGTATTTATAAATTGCGCAGCGTCATAAAATGTAATAATTCTATATATTATACTATATATAAACAAAGATTATTATATAGAAAAGTGTATAGTCATTTAACTTCAATATACCGTATATTGGCACAATGCTATAAAAGCTCTTAAAATAAATTACAATATTTAATTTTTTTTCTTGATTTTAACTTTTAGATCTGTGTTTAAAAGTTACTTAGTTTCAGCTTACTTTATCTTACTTTGATCTGCCCTATATTATAAATATTTGTACATTTTTATATCAGAAATGGTATATCTTAATTTGTATGGTTAAATATAAAATAATTATATTCTATATTTAGATTTAATTGATAGTTGTATAGTTTAAATATATATTATATGTTTTAATCAATACAATAAATAAACGTTATATATAATTTAATACTAAAATTAGAATGGACACGTAGCTAAAATTATTTTATTCAAGTATTGTATTGTCCTTACAATAAATATAGTCTGTAATGATAACATATTATTCTATTGATTTCTAAAAATGTCTGACGGCAAAAAGTTTCGCAGATGCTAAGAAAGCTCATATGTATGAAAACCTATCATCCAAAGACGAATCCCAATTTGTTGCATGGGATATGTATTTATCATATATCAAAGTATGTTCACTGCTCTTCCCTTCTAAATCATCAAGAACTAATGGCTGGTTTACACCAAAATTGTCCATCGATACAATGTTATGGAAAATTTGAATGAAAGATTAAATTTAAGCAAGCGCTAGAGCTAAACCAACCACTGTATTAGAGTAACATTGGTTACTGTACTCAAAATCGGTAATTGTAAATGTGTCCTAAGTATTGAAACAGTAACTTAGCATTGTAAGCACATCGGAGACGGAGGACAATATCGCTGAGCTATGATCAAAGTATATTTATTTCAATGGGTCTTTTTCGAATTGTAACATAAATATTATGAAATAAGCCTATTTGTTTACATTCGATTGAAAATATTGTTTACATTATATATATATGTAATGTTTTGTACAAAAATAATTTAATGCATTTTGTTGTTTTCTAATGGGCTTAATTAGAAGCCTTTCTTTGATGTGTATTTCTATACATATTTCTTTGATTGTTAATATCTGTCATATTTATTGATATTAAATAAAACTGCAACATTGAAATAAAATAAATTAAATACAATAATTAATTAAACAAAAGTTAAGATATAGTTATGGGTATAAATTGAAGTTTGTAATCCATATTTAAGAAAAATAATAAAAAGAACGATTTTGAAACTTCCAAAAAATTTATATTAATATGTTTGAAGTTTAAATTTAAAACATTGATATCGTAATTAATTTCTAAATATTAATAATAACTATTAGCAAGATTGGTAAAGTGGAATTTTATGATTAAATTAACCTCGTATCATAATGCTTTACCAATTCGAGTATGTCATTTTTTCCATGGTACATAATAAAGTCCACGTTATGTTCAAATGGTATATACGGTATATACTGTATACAAATATATATAAATGGTATTAGTGAGGTCGCTTACGGCCAAAAATACTAACAATCGTTACATGTCGGACAAAAGCACCAAATTTTTCATGGACATTTTTGATCAAAATGGCTGCCTATTTGGCGGTTAATATGAAAAAATTCGTATATTTACCATTTAAAAGTATAATGCTCCACTTATTAAAACATAAAACCAAGCAGAAAGACTATTACAAACTATATTTTACTTTTATTTAATTTAAAATATAGTATTATAGTATAAAGATATTTAAAAATATATAGTAACTTTAAAAATAACTTTAACAGAAAATTTAGATAGATTTAATTGATACATATAAACAATTATTGAATTTAATATTACTACAGTAATTACTAATAATATTGAATTTTTGCCAGGATCGACAAAAACCGATACTAAGTGACAACAATCAGCTAGATTACCAATCTAGTTAAACTTAAGCAAAGATAGTAAGTATATCTATGAATTATACACAATAATATTTTCTTATTAAAGAGGGAAATAATGATTATATAATGATCAAAAGCCTATTAAAATAAATAATATTGATTGAATTCACTCTTGAAAACGAAACTAATACCGTATATAAATGAAATGTGGTCTAGATAAATAAAATGTAAGTCAATTCTGATTATTGAGTATTTTGGTTGACGAATTGATTTGTTGAAATAGATACACACAGACTGTATTAATTAAAATTAAATATCGATTATTGGATGCAATAATTATATAAACTTATAATTTAAAAAAAACACGTTTCAATCATATTATTATTGCATGATAACAAAAATATTACATTTCCAACTGTGAAGAAGTGAGCAAAGTTAAATAAATTTTATCAAAACACCCCAAAGACCACCACGAAATTCTAAAAACAGATCAAAAGAAATGAACAGATAAACAACCACCAATTACATGAGGTGAGTCGATTTAACTAAATATTCATGTAATTAAAACCGGAATATGTCAAATAAATAATTTTTGAAATTTTGATTTATTAATTTGCAGGAAAATTAGTGGTTCAGCAATATTGGCTATCCTTTTTGGCGTTCCAGCGTCATTTTTAATATTGGTTGGCATTATTATAGGTATAAGATATTTTCGAAAGATTCGACAACCTGATAATCAAAATCAAGGTTGGTGTTGTTGATTATTAATAAAAATAAATTAGGTAATATTTGTTCCAATTTTATATTTTTAAGATTAGCAAAGCTTTGCTATACTTTAAAGGATAGCAATTTCTCTTTAACATCATTCTCGTCATTTAGAAATAATTATGTTTATTGTATGTAATCACAGCTTTATTTTCAATTTATTTTAGTAAGAGGACTTAAAGAAATAAGTATAAAATTTAAAGAAGCAGATTGCAATGATTCTCCACCAAAATACAGTAAGAATGACATTAATTACAGATCTATATATTTAATTATTTTACATCTTAAAATTATCACTTTAAATTCCAAAACATAATTAATCTTGGATGCCCAGATATCAAGTATTCTTAATATATGATTATGCATTACATTTATAAATTATAGCATAGATTTCGCAGGCTATACGCGACGTCATCTAAAAGGATATTTATGCTCTTAAAAATAATTCAATAATGCTATATTTCATTTTATTTGACGTAGATTAGTCAAATTATTTTATCTCTGAAACTGTTTCAATACTCAATGGCTTTTGTTTGACATATTTGATGGTGATAAATTTTATAAATCGTAGCGGATAAATTTTCGCAATAATATTTTAATATTTATAAAATTGAAATATTTAAACATTAAACATTAAATATATATGTTATATTTATTTATTTTCAAGATGAGGCAACTGCAACACCTCCTCCTTATAATTCCAATATTTATTAGCGGAGAAGAGGCCAATAGAATAACGATATAATCTAATATATCGTCCACAAAGATCGTTCGAACTCCTTGGCTATTCTGGCTGTGGATTATCTCATCTGCTGATATATACTTGAAAAGGGTTTGAAAATATATAGTATAGGACTATATATCGCCACAATAAAAGAATGCAATATTTAATATCAATTTTAGAACAATGAATGAAGTCGAAATTTTATCAAACTCAATTATTGATATAGAAATATTGTCCGTGCAATAAAAGCCTCAAATGTCGACACTTTATCAATATTGATTTGCAAAGAACATCTATAAATTTATCATTTAAATTTATTACAATAAATAAAAAATTTTCAAAACCACTTTTTAAAATATGAATAATCTCATTTCATCATGGACCTGGGAAGGATGTTTGAAGGGGATGGGGGAGGGTGTCTTTTAGTTAAGTGGCATGTTGGCTCATGAGTCCATTTTGAGTGCTGTTACAATAATTAGAGGATTTAAACTTCCAAAAACTACTTGGTCAAATCCCACTTATCTTTGACTCTAAAACCAACAAACTTGGTGATTTCAACAGCCTCTACCATAAAGAACTATCCCCTATGGTTTGGCCTTTCTCCTTTCTCCTTTCTCAACTTTTCCACTCGTAAATCAAGTTTTCTCTGTCATATTACCCAACCAATGAAATGCCACTGAGCTTGGCCCCTTAAATAACGGGCACCACTCCATCATTGGATTAATCCGAGAGGAGAATTTCAAGACAAAGACAATTATGAAAGTATGCAAGACGAAAATCATAATTGCAGCTCTTCAAGGGCGTTGACAACTTTTTATACAAAATTGTGCCTTTTTTAAAAGTATGTATGTATTTTATGCATATAAAAGTGCAAGAACAGTATTATTTGTTCTAACTACTTCAACTTCCGGTTTTGAAATTTTTAACGCGCCATACTTAATTTAAATTTTAACGTGAATAAAACGGTGAGTAAATTTGAAATATTTTTTATTATATCTGCCTCCACTGTCACCACCTCATCTGCTGCTGGCTCTGCCTCCACTGTCACCACCTCATCTGCTGCTGGCTCTGC
>JAUZNC010059524.1:0-10049 GCA_034780395.1 Vannuccia rotundouncinata | reverse complement strand
TGCCATACACGCGATGCAACATACTTTAGTATAGAAATATTTTAGATGTCTAATCTAGTTCTATATATAATATACAAAATCTATGGTAAAAACCTTAATTTCAAATACAAAATGTAGCTATTCCTGCCGTATTGTTTAATCGTGCCAAAGAAAAATATTATTTTTCAAATCATTAAGCAGGTTTTAACTATAGTGCATAACCTGTTTCTCAATATTTCAGGTTCTACACTTAAAATAAAATCAGAAAAAGTAAAATCAGGGAGCAATTTCGCCGACGGCCAATACTTTCTTGAGGACGAGGAGCGGAGAATGGCTCTCCATGGGGAACGCGACAGTGACCTCGACCAATACCACTATAACGAAGACCAAATTTTTGAGGAATCAGACAGAAAATCATCCTCTGGTGAAGAGGATTCAGCTGATGGTTTGTCCGGATCCGGAGGGGAAGGTGGTGGGGAATCAGGAGGGGAAGAAGATGATGGAGATGATGGAGATGACGGAGATGATGGAGATGATGGAGATGACGGAGATGATGGAGATGACGGAGATGATGGAGATGACGGAGATGATGGAGATGACGGAGATGATGGAGATGATGGAGATGACGGAGATGATGGAGATGATGGAGATGACGGAGATGACGGAGATGATGGAGATGACGGAGATGATGGAGATGACGGAGATGATGGAGATGAAGGAGACGATGGAGATGACGGAGATGACGGAGATGGTTCATCTGGCTCCGGAGAAGAATTTAGTTCAGATGAAGCTGGAGATGTTGTTGGTGCCGCTGAATCCATTGATGTTGATGGGGAGATTGTTGTAGCTGGTGAACCAGGCGATGCTGATGAGGCTGCAGAAACTGGTTCAGAAACTGAAGACGAAACTTCTGCTTCCGAAGAGGAAGCTGAGGGATCTATTAAAAGCACAAGTAGCTCTTCTAAATCAGATGGCAATTTAGATTTGGATCGAGATCGAGACGAGGAGGAGACAGAGCTGTACACTTACAGGGAACATCATCTTCAACTGCGAAACAATACCCATCTCGAGGAGATTTATTTACAGAACCGGTTTCATGGTGACCGAGAAGAGCTTCATATGCGCGAAGAGTACACCACCAGATTTAAAGAGGAGCGAGAAATAGAGGAGGAAGAGAGAGAACGGGAACGATATGAGTTGTCTGGCTTGGCTGCTAGTTTAAACGATCTTACGGCAATTGTGGAAGAAAGTTCTTCATCGTCTTCTTCCAAGTGTAACTGTTCTTCCTCGTCCTCGGATTGCTTATCGTGTGTTGCAGGTCAGTCTTCCTGGAATTCGGAATCCGAAATGGAAGAAGAAGTAGAATCCGAATTTGTCCCAAATGCTCGTAATCATAATCTTACTCGGCAGTTTCGCTTTTCACTTGAGCCAGATCCTCTCTCGATGCATGCAAATCACAGCGAAGAGGTTCATCTCCCTGGAAATGGTGAAGAACCACTTGTTGATGGTCAACCTCACTTAAATAATGAACACTTTATTGTAAACGCCACTGTCCATCATGGTCCCGACCACGAGAATAATGAACACCATCTTGTAGACGGCACTGTCCATCATGGTCCCGACCACGAGAATAATGAACACCATCTTGTAGACGGCACTGTCCATCATGGTCCCGACCACGAGAATAATGAACACCATCTTGTAGACGGCACTGTCCATCATGTTCCCGACCACGAGAATGAAACTTGGCATTTAGAAGGGAACAATTTGTCCGACATTCGCGAAGTAGAAGACGAAATAGATGCAAATCATGTTCCGTTATCTGGTGATGATAATGACCAGCTCTCTCCAAATTCCGATTCATCTTATTCGTCTTCAGGTGAAGAAGAAGATGAACTATATCCTGTGAAGGCTGACCAGGAGAGCAGTTCTTCATCTTCAGACTCTGAGTCTTCCCGGTATTCACGATCTTCAAGGTCTTCAAATGGAAGGTATGAAAGAAGTGAAAGGTCCGCCTCATTTTGTAGTTCCTGTGATGAGTCTGGTTCTGGCAGAAAGTGAGGCATGCACTGGTCGTAAAGTATCGAGTTGAGGTTAAAGTTATTTTCCTTGATTAAAACTTAATTTGTAATTAATAAATTAGAAGACAAATCTTTAAACATTTTTGAAATATCAATGTATGAATTACCCTACTTTATCATATTATTGGACCGTTTTGTATATTTTACTTTTACGGTTAATCATTTGAAACATTTTAAAAGTGAAAACTCTATAATGTGCCTGATATCTTTCATTTCGACAGAAATATTATTTTATGCTATTTTCAATTGCAAAAACTTTTTCCTATTTTTAAAGATTATTCAATTGTAAAAGATTTGAATGAATGTACAAAATGAAACAATATGTATTTTTTACATTGAAAAGATTTATCCAGATTTATTGTTGTGTAAAGTAGAAGTTGTTTTTATTTTTGTTAATTTTTGTTAATAGAACCATTTATAAATATTCAAGAAATTTCTAATTTTATAGATTTATTTAATTTTATTATTTTGCTTTTACCGCACTAAACTGTAATACTGTAAAACTTTTTAATATTGTTTTGATGTGTGTGTGTGTATATATTATAAATGCATTACTAGAAATTTCTCTATATATTGGGCGACATAGATTGTACCAGTTTATATTTTAAAACGATTTATCCATAAAAATAAAAGTTTTTGAGATTAGTTTTATTATATGTTTGTAAATTATATCCAATAGAAATATATCAAGTACCTGTTGTGTTTTTAATTTTTTTAAATGTAATATTTAATATAGAACCAATTTTAGAAAGATCGGTAGAGTTGCGAAAAATACAGTATAAACTCATAAAAATATAGAAAACGTTGTGTCTCTTTTTTCAACTAAAAATATGCGAATTTATTTTATATACTGGTAAAAAAGTTGGTCAAAATACAACCCAATATAGTCCGAAGTTTACTAATTTCAATTACTAATTTCCTTTTCATTGTTAGTTTTAAATTTTCTAAACATAATTTTTAAACATCCAATAAAAATATAGTCTAATGTTTTTGAAATGTTTTAACAAATAACCTTCCAGATGATGTATTTTCAGTTAGACCTTAAAAGGACATTTCTTTTTCTTACATGATTCACTGAATTTTCTTCATCAATTGAGGCACATAAATAATGGAATAGAACGGATCAAAAAAATTAAAGGATCAAAATATAATACTACGAAAATGTCTAGGTATATATGTAGTTATAGATATCTGAATGAACATTGTGTGCATATGTGTTACTATAAGTTATATGAATAACAATTAAATCTCAATCCAACTTGAAAATTGTAATTCACACACATCTTGTGAAATTGCAAACACATGAGTACTCTAAGACATTTTAATAGATGTACCCTTAATGTATGAACCAGCAATTATTTTTAGACAGTGAGCACCTCTTTCATTACTTTGCAGATTGTATAATACAGCCTTCTAACAACCTTTTCATGAATTTCAATTCGTCTCGTGTCTACATTGCATTATGTAATGACTTTATACCTCTCTAGACTGTTCTCATAAGGTATTACGTTGTACAGCATTGAAACCAGTAAGAAGTCAAATAACTGTTAGATCAATGTCACAATTCTTAAACCATGTCAGAGGGAAGTTGCTTTGAGTTTTCATAAAGTTAATTTCAACACAGATTGTGCCTGCCTTACAAATGGGGAATTCTTGCATTCTGCCACACTTTAACAAAGCATATATTTACGCCCTGGAGATCTGCCCCCAAAAGCAACCAACAGCCCCTTCTATGGAGGAGCCCCATTGCCACACCCAATTCACCATCGGGAGTGACTGTTCCTCGACAAGTTTGCCAACTTATGAAAGAGTTGTGTCGCAGGAGACCAGCCATGGAAATCAGCTAAGTCTCCCTAAAAGAAATCAGCAGAGATAAAAAGTCAATTTCGTTAACTCTGTGTCGTCTATTTCATTCCTTGACTTGTATGTATTTGTATTATTTAATTGTTATAACAATTGGGATCAACATCTTAGTAATATCAAAATTATTGCACATTTTACAGATTTAAAAGTCGATCAGAATTATTAAAATAACATTTTTGGGATATCGGAAACTTTATACAATATAAATACGTATTTTTTGTTAATTTTCACAATACAATTTATAATTATTGTATATTTGTAACATCTGTGCGTCGTTATACAATTGTCGTATAGATCTATACTTATAAGCTTTCTCATTTAATTCTTACCTATACATATAGAAATAACTAAAATTTCATTTCATTTTGACAATTATGATTGAATTAAACAATTTAAGATTTAAACAGACATTGAAATTAAATAGATTTTGATTTAAAGTTTTCAATATCAGAAAGTAAAAATAAAAATGCAAACATTATTCATAAGAAAATTATTATTAGATATACATCATATAAAATGTTGCTGATTAAATTAAACTCATTCAGAAAATCACACGTTTCCATTATTTAAACAATTTAGAGATTTTTTGTAAATTAAACAATTTTGATGTACTTTAAGTTTTTAAGTTTGTAAAGATTGTATACATATAAATCTACTCATTAATAGAATAAGAAAGAAATTATATCAAAAACTATAAATATTTTTATATTAAGTTTGAAGATTTGTGTGAGAATTTTTTTTAACTTTTTAATATAAATTATAAATGAATTACCAAACTTTTATTATAATAACGTCTAAAAATATGTTAGTAACAAAATGTAAGAATAAATAGTTTATTATTTACATATTTTTATCTCCCATTAAAATAATTTTGATAGAACACAACTGAAAGAAATAAAATAGTTTTTTGAATATTACAAAATTTAACAAAATTACATCATTTAAATGATTTAATTTTTACTTAATTCAAATAGCATTTGAAAGAGACTACTTTCTCCATAATTTGTCAGTAGCACATTATTTGTTAATGTTAAATTATGTTTCAGATAAATTTGTATATTGTTAGTTTTTTTATATGTTTAGTTCATATTGAGGTGTAATTCATTCACTGTCTACAATTAGAATTGTATATTGAGTTTAAATTTCAAAATGTTCTCTTCTCAAAAGATTTTGTTTTTAAAAAACGTTTCCAATATTTTATTTTCTCACAATTTCCATAAAATTTCTATTTTTAAAAATAAAACAAAAATATACAACCCATCAAACTCTATCTTTTTTTGTTGCTGTTTTAAAGGGTCATAGATGAACGCTAACATAAATATGAAAGTCAGTTTAAATGGATGTTCATCCAATTTCAATTTCGTTAGTTTATAAATTATTTATATTTTCCAAGGATGTAAAAATTTCCAAATTAAGTATGCATGTCTCTATATTTTATCTATTACAAAATTCAAATATAAACTGTCTTTCTACTTTTGATCAAAATTAAATTTTAACAATCAATAAAAAGTTGAGGTTATGCTTCACTGATAAAGTTGAGGACAATGCAACCTCTTTAGATTATAGGTTATAGGTATGTATACGAGGTATAAAGCACTCCTCTACTTTAGAAATGGTCTCATATATGCTAAATTACTTCTGAGATAATTCATCCGTGAACCTTTATCTGTGATCCATTATATTCGATCACGAATTAATGGCTTTATTGCTTCATTGCTCTGTCGTATTCCTACCCACATTTTAAGAAGCACTTTGTGTGAGTCTCACTGTAGCATTATAACCACGATACCTATATTTAATATACGACGTATGTTTCGTATGTATAAAAGCAAGACAATGGCACCTATTATTCTTCTTGGAGGCTCATTAGAAGGCACTCAACGCATTTCAATTGTGAGAAATCAATCTTCATCGTCTGAACTAAGTTGGATGGGGAATTCGATGGGGAATTGTTTCGCATATCCTGAAACTAATACGCTATACTTATATGATCTGCAGAATGTTCAAACAGAACCAGGTGCACAAGCCACTGCCCCGCCATTAGAAGAAACTGTTAAAACGACCCGTTCTATGAATCCCCCACGTTATACCAGCTTTATTAGATCCCCGGAGCTTTATCCAAAGATTCTGATCACACCAGCGAAACCAGTTGTTGACACCACTCACAGCGACAATTCAGACAATACTGGAACAAGTCTGCCGGGATATGAGCAAGCCGTTCAACAAGAGAAAAAAGAGAAAAAAGAAAATAAAAGTAAAAAGATAATGAAAAAGAAAAAACTATTGACCAGTAAAGTAGAGGAAAGCCCGTCAAGTGGTTCGAAGAAATACATAAAGAGGACCCAATCATTCAATCATGAGGGCGTTGAACGAAAAAAATTCCATAGATCTCTTTCACAGAAGAAACGTGAGGCAAACTTTGAATCCTTGGATATAAAATGTAAGCAAACATTGTTCAGTAGTGATTCTAATTTGATGGTATACTTAATTATAAATATTCAATTTTTGCATTACATAATTTGATTAATTAATTATTTATCCCTATATTATAAAATATGCACGGTATTTATCGTAACAATGTTTACAACAAAATCAAACCATTGATATCGTAATTAGCTAATATTATTTCGATATCAATGATTAAAACAAAGAAATATCAGAATATTGACAAATGTATCAGTTTCGTAAAGAATAATAATTTTAAAAGTAAATATAGTTTATATCTGAGCCAAGAGTATTTTATATTCTTTTTATACAGTTTATTACACTAGAAAGATATGTTAACTTAACAAAGAAGAAAACATTTTCAATTCTTTTGTATTTCATAAATTATATACATAGATTAAGTATAGGGTTTAACTAGATTGGTAATCTAGCTGATTGTTGTCACTAAGTATCCTTTTCTGTCGATCCTGGCAAAAATTCAATATTTTTAGTAATTACTAGAATTCAATAATTGTTTATATGTATCAATTAAATATATATATTCTGTTAAAGTTATTTTCAAATTATTTAACCAATCACAACTCTGGATTTGCCAAAACGCGATGCAACATTCTTTAGTATAGAAATATTTTAGATGTCCAATCTAGTTCTAAATATAATATACAATATCTATGATAATATATAAATCGTTATTGACGTAAATATGAAACTTACAAATAATTTCGTTCAAATGTAATTGAGTCAATATCGGATCTTTATTACTTATATAGAAGTTATCATGCAAATATATTAAACTTGCCTACTGAATTATTAAAGACATTTCTGTGTATTTATATTTGCAGGTTGTTCTCGACATACAGCACAGACATTTTCTCCCGACATAACAAGTGCTACTCCCCCTTCTATTGCCTGCGTATCCACACTCCCTTGCTATACTCTCAGAGATAATTCTGCTGGGGAGTCAGCCTACTTAAATAAGCACAACTTTCCACGGGAGGATGAGTTACGTCTACGGGACGAAGAGGATGAACGTCGACGCAAGATAGAAGAGGACCGTCGATATGAAGAAGACAGGAGAAATCGCGAAAGACTACAAATGTGACGATTTCAAAGAGCTGAAGGACGTCACTAAATGTCAATTTTTGTCTGTTGTCCTGCAGTTAAGCAGTTAAGTGTCACTCTCTTTACACTCACTTTACATATAATATATCTAAGAGCTTCTTTATAATTACAATATCGATTGCAAATTTTAATTTTAAATCTTCAAAAAAAAATCAATATATTCCAAAATGTATAAGCAATCGAATCGATATCTATAAATATTGACAACAATTCAAATTATTTGGTGGATGTTGTTCAAATTATTATTTTTTATGAGTATTATATACAACATCACTGAAATGATTTATGATTCTTAGTCACTCCTTCATATACACTTACAGATTTCATCTTATATATTTATACATAGAACCCTGATATATAAATATATGGTAAAAATAAATCTTTCCACGTTAATTTTACGTACGATATAATATTTTTTAAAGTCTTGAAATATTTACTGTGTGTATAATACATGTATTGTATAAAGTACCTATTTATTTAATAAATACTTTGTGTTTAATGTTTTATTTATTGTTTTGAGCCGAAATATCTGATTTGGGATTTTCTTTTGTGGTTCACAATTTCAACCAGAAAGAATTCTGAAATTGTTAATATATTAAAGAAATATATATTTGAATACAGTTGTCGTTATTGTAAACATTATTTTTAAATAAGAATCGATTAATAAATTGTTAATTGAAAAGTTTTTACTTATATTTATGTTGTTTATAATTAGAAATATGGTTGAGGAATAATTTTTAATATTTACTATTAATTTTCTAAAATCTACTAAATTGTTATTTACGATCTCAAATTTAAAAAAAATTAAATTTTTGGATAAATCACATAAATTTTGTCAAATGTGGAATTTTTTGGCGTATTTTAATTGATTAAATATACACCTTACAATACCTATTTTAAAAATAGATGTAGTTCTAATTTTTAGAAAGAATAAAGCAAAAAATTGTTGTCAAAATTCCGACTGAAGTATGCTTTAATTATATTATTGCACTATAATAACAAAATTGCTTCAGAGCACAGTTAAAATGTTTAAAAAACACTACGTCTTTTAAAAAAGTCAAAAATGCGACCAGAAACTTTTTTGAATAGTTAACATTTAAAAACATTAAATTTAAAAATTTAAATTTAAATTCGAATTTTAAATTTATTTCAACTGGCATATTTTTTGTGATTTAATAATATTTATGTCTAAAAAATTAAATGTACCTAATGTTCCACGACTTATAAATGCATTTACAAGTTATTCTGATAATTTATCCTAAATTAAATATTCCAAACTCTTTATTGAATATATCCAACATATTGTGCGTTAAATATTTATTGTATCATTGCATCAAGCGAAACAAAATTCGAATTGAGAAATTTTTAGATGAATTTATACAATTAATATATTATAATTAACTCATATGAATATGCAAAGGTATAAAGTGCAGACTTTAATGTAAATAACGTAATAGATTACACCCCTAACCTGATCCGAGAACACAGTGACGATTCGGTTGGAGAGTTGCTTCAGTGACGGAAAGATGATTTCAAGTGTATCGACTTTTTAGCCACAAATATGATCAAAGTCAGTATTCGCAGGGGAGATTTGGCGATCTTGCCATCCATAGAGTCGATCCTCGTCGTCCTCATTGATCTGGCATCTTTTCAATAAAATTTTTCGAGCGTTGAGGGGAGAGGATTCTTACATAGAAATGGGGCATTTTCGTGGGAAAATTTGGAACCACTTTTATGTTAGAATGGTGCAATACCTTTAACTTTAGACCGTCAAATACCGACAAATTATGAATGAAAAGATGCCAAATCAGTGAATTAATTAGCGACGAAGATAGAACGAATGGACGGCAAGATTGCAAAATCTCACACCCTGCGATTATATTGGTTTTAGTCATATTTTCGGTCAAAAAGTCTTCACACCTGGTTTCATATTTCAGTCACTGGATCAACTCTCCAAACTAATCGGTATATTATAGCTACAGAGCTTCAAGCAATATACTATTGCAATGATCCGACAAACTTTTCGTGAATTCTCCCAACGCTGTGAGTCCAGTGTGTGGACTATGGCGGGGGTTTTACATTTTACTCATTTACGCGTTCCTTGCATTTAAAATATACATATATTTTAAATGTTAAATCAAACCTGTTTCTTAACTGCCGGATACTTTTGAATCCCGTACCCTGCATTTATAATGAATATATAATTTGGGTCACGAAATTTAATTTAATATAAAAGTGTGAATATTTTTCACATATTTTTATTTTATATCAGAAAATTTTAAATTATAAAGATTACATACTCAAGTATATTCGCAATAATCGATCTTTAGCAAGTGTAAAATTTATACAACAGTATGGGCCGCATATGCTATATATTTAGACACTATATAAATAGAAATAACGTATTACTTGTGCTCCCTCAAAAAAAATTTGCTGCAGAGGTTCCTGGTTACTGTAAGTAAAAAAATTTAGGCCAATATTATTTAACCATTTCTTTACGGCATGGATCAAATGTTGATCCATGGAAAAGTTGTCTCACATACGGCATGGATCAAATGT
>JAUZNC010059523.1:0-10051 GCA_034780395.1 Vannuccia rotundouncinata | reverse complement strand
TATTTATACCTACTATTTCTACTATATTATCAATACTATTCTGTATATATGATAATATGTATTGTTATATAGGTATTTAGTATTTTAGTGTTTTATTATTGTATAAGTTTTCCTTATTGTACAATTTCATATAGTATTGTGTATATCTTGATAATATATAATATAACAAGTTATAGGTATAAAATAATAATATATAATTATATTATAACAATATATATCCTATATATTATATATAGAATAGTAGGTATTGATAATATAGTAGAAATTGTAGGTACAAAAATATAGTATAAAATTGGAAGATATAATAATATATGATTGAATTGAAACCAGTAGGCGAGTATGGTAGCAGAATCGTAGCATTGAAAATGTGAGCAGAGAATCTGTGAGTGAAATTATTTAGTGATATGGTTATATACACAGTTATTAGGTTGCAGCTTTTCATTAGCCAATCAAAATTTTTCAATTTAATACTTGCATCTCTCAGCTTTTATCAAACAGATCAAATCTCATTTTCTCATCTATCATCAAACAGATCAAATATTTAATGGTTTTATTTTCAAAGATGGTCATTCATGATTTAAGGAGCCCACAGTCAGAATGTCATTTGTTGAAACTTCAAAGGATGGTTTGGTGGGTTAGAGAACTCACCCTAAGTAGGTAAGTAGGAAGGGCATCATTCACTTTTAGAGAAAGATGAGAATTAAGGCCGGCAGGAACTCCATGTTGTTCCTGGAAGGTTAGCCATTTTATCTAAGTTAATGTGGCCATGGAGCAGTCATTATTTGTAGAGATTCTCACAGCAGTATTGTAACCACATTCAAGAAAACACTGCTTTGTAGGATGCTTCTTTAAATAGTGTTTGGAAGTGAGTGATGAGGGGGATGGCTAGTGTCTTTACTAGTAGCCCTACATCTTTGTGAGTCAGGTTATAATTGCACCATGTTTGGTTTAGTGCCTCTTCACATTGTGGAATCCATGTCAGGTCTGTATTGATTGTGATACCCAGAATTTTAATGGTGTTGGTAGGTGCCAAAAAGTATTCTGACCAAATTTTATTTTAGCTCCTGCGTTTATTTGCTTCTAGCCTGTTCTGCATTTAATCAATTGTGTTTTCATTGGTTGAACTGCTTGTTTTTTAGTGATGTGTATGTGTTTAAATTTGCCAGTGATCAATTCATGCGAGCTTTTGCTATTTCATCTATTCTGCCACAGATGATGATGGTGGTGTCTTTAGTGAATATTATTACTGCAACACCTGGTTGATTGTTAGTGATAATTTCAGTGGACTCTAGTGTGTATAGACAATAGAGAAGTCTTCCCAATATGCTCCCCTGTGGTAATATGTCTGCCAGTAATTTGTTTACTTAACTAAATTGCCAACAGATTAATGTTGGATAATTGTTCACAGTGAAATTACAATTGTATTCTTTTGTGAAATTATCTTGATTAAGAAATATTCAAGTATGTTTTCATGAAAAATTTGTTTAGAACTCTATCAAATTATATGCTGGTGAAAATTAAATTTTGTTGTGTCCTGGGTTTGATTTTTTTTATATTTAGTTGTTTTAAAAATGTTTCTACATTATATTTGGAAACTAGGATTCAAAAAAGTATGTTAGATGATGCCAAAACAAAAGTGGATTTGATTAAGAAGCTGTTATAATATGTTCCGATTATGCTTTATAACAAAATTGAATTTTTATTGTTTTAATATTGGGTACAATTATTATTAAGGTAAAAATCTATTCATTTGATATTTTATCGAATATTATAGGTTGGTTTCTGGAGCTGGTGAATTGAAATTGACTAAAGATGGCAACGTTCTTTTACATGAAATGGTAAGTTTACAATATAATACAATTAATAAAATATATTGAATGTTTTAAATCCAGTTTGATTAAATAATTTACAGCAAATTCAACATCCTACTGCAAGTTTAATTGCTCGCGTAGCTACTGCTCAAGATGACATTACTGGTGATGGTACAACCTCAAATGTTCTCCATATTGCTGAACTGTTAAAACAGTCGGATCTATATATTTCTGAAGGTCTCCATCCCCGTCTCCTTTGTGAGGGATTTGATTTAGCAAAAGCTAAATGTCTTGAACTCTTGGACCAAATGAGGGTTCCCGCTAATCCAGTGTCAGATGGAGAAGCTGTTATGGAACGTGACTTACTTGTTGGTGTCGCTAGAACTTCATTAAGAACTAAGTTGCATATGGATTTGGCAGATATGTTAACGGAGGTTTGCACTATGAACATTATATATTAACATTATATACATCCTCTAGGTACTTACAATGATATAATCTGGCTCCTATTTTTTGTAAACGTAGCATATGGTCGATTCAATTCTGGCCATTCGTCGTCCCAAGGAACAGTTAGACTTGAATCGTGTAGAGATAATGCAGATGCAACATAAGACAATGATGGATACACAATTGATTCGCGGAATTGTTATGGATCATGGTGGTCGTCATCCAGATATGCCAAAGAAAGTCACCAATGCCTATATCTTAACCTGTAATGTCTCGTTGGAATATGAGAAGACGTAAGAATTATATTATTTAATTGGATACATTTTTGAAAATATTTTTTAATATAATTATTACTATATTATTAAACGTATATTTATTAGAGATCCATTCAATTTTTATGTTGGTTATTTTCAGTGAAGTGAACTCCAGCTTCTTTTACAAAAGTGCCAGTGAACGGGAGAAATTAGTACAGGCTGAACGTGAGTTCATTGACCAACGAGTTCAAAAGATCATTGAACTTAAGCGTCAAGTTTGCGATAAGATCAAAGAGGGTGGTGGGGATGAACGTCCTGGTTTTGTTCTTATCAACCAAAAGGGAATTGACCCACTTTCATTGGATGCACTTGCAAAAGAGGGTATTTTGGGTCTACGGCGTGCCAAGAGGAGGAACATGGAACGTCTTTCATTAGCATGTGGAGGATTTGCCGTCAACTCTGTTGATGATCTCACCCCTGATGCTCTTGGTTATGCTGGTCTTGTTTATGAATACGTCTTGGTAATTATAATCTATCCAATTTGATTGTACTGAGTTACGTTATTTGTTCAATTATCATTATTCAGGGAGAAGAGAAATTTACCTTTGTGGAGGAATGTCGTAACCCCCAATCTGTGACACTACTGATTCGCGCACCAAATAAGCATTCTCTAATTCAAATCAAAGATGCAATCCATGATGGGCTTCGTGCGGTTCGTAATGCTATAGAAGATGGTGAGATAATTGTTAGGATGATACAACAATAATTCTGGAATAATTTATTCGCTAAAAGTCAATTGTATAGTTAATGTATAACAATTGGCAAAGGACATTTCATTTATTCTATTTTGTAATATATAACCGATTTTTATACATTAAAAAGGTATATTAAATTTATCATTTACGTCACACTTTGACAATTCATTAACAACTGTTCGATTAAAAATTGTAATATCGCTATGTCAGTTTTATGTCACCTGTTATGTCATTTTGATATTCTTTTCTTTACCATATTTGTATTGTAATGATTTTAGTTTTAAATTTTGACAATAATTTCAGAGAACTAGTTAATTTTATAATGTAATCTAAGTCAAATTAATTGTTTTACATTCTTTGTATTATTTCAATATTCTCAGTTTTTTTCGTGATTTTATTATGTCATTATCATTCAATAAACAATGTAATCTATTATAGTTTATCATGATAATAATATTCTAGCTTTTGAATTCAATTATTTAATATATAGGTATTTTTCTTTCAATTTTTATTTAGGATGTGTTATCCCAGGAGCTGGCGCTTTTGAGATAGCCGCTCACCGACTTCTTTACGAATTCCGGGAAACCGTCAAAGGTCGTGCTCGTCTGGGTGTCCAGGCTTTCGCTGATTCCTTATTGGTCATTCCCAAGGTTCTTGCACAGAACTCGGGACATGATGCCCAGGATACCATGGTCAAACTATTAGAAGAACGAGCTGCAACCGGTGCAGCTGTCGGTTTAGATCTATACACTGGTGAGCCGATGATCCCACTGGATAAGGGGGTGTTGGATAACTACGCTGTTAAGAAACAGATTATTAATTCTTGGTGAGTCTAATATTTGATTAAAGCCATATATTTCATTTTTAATTATCTTAAAGTTTAAAATCGGAATGTAGCTTATGCATTTATTGGTCAGATGGCTTGGTCTAGTAAAGTCACACTAGTGGGGTTTAATATGTGTAATATTTGGTTTCCATTTGGTTTCCATTTCAAATTGTTGTAAAAGTTTGGTATCAAATGGCGGTCAATTCCCTATCGAAGTAGGAAAACATTAAATCACAAATAACTGCTTCATGATGCATTTTGGATGCATATAATATATTACCATTAGATAGAAATATGTATATAAAGTATCTAAATTCATCATTATTTTTTTAAATAATTTTTTTTCATCATAGACATTTTTAGAATTTTTTTATTAATGTTTTTAGTGAATGAAAGCTGAATATACTCTCCACAATTTTTTTGTTTTTGTGTAGGGTTTTATGTTAATTTGCTTTGTGAAATCCAATTTTATTCCACAATTATTTTTTAGCACCGTGATCGCCTCTAACCTTCTTCTTGTTGACGAGATTATGCGTGCTGGACTTGCTTCCCTTAAGGGATAAACCTCTTCTTTGAAGGATCTGCCTGCCAATAACATTTAATTATATGCTTTATATTGCACAATATGTTTATTTGCGTTTACAACTGAATTTATAAAATGGAGTTTACGTGTATCATTTTCACTATCTACATAGTATGAGGTTTTTAATGTAATCAAAATGTAAGCTAGGGTCTATTTTGTTTGTTTTATTATTTACGAGTTGCTGTTGATTAAATTCGGCACCGTAATTATCCAATAAAGTATAGTTTCATGGATTTTATATTAATATTTTGATTTGATGTCATGGGTAAATTTCAGTATACTGTAGACAATGCAGGACATAAATATACGCTTGATTTACGAAATATTGTTTTAAATAGTAAGTAATATATATATGAAAGATTCTTAAATAGAGTGTTGATTTCAAGGTCGCTTGAGAGGAGGAGAGCCATTTAGTAATTTAATTTACGATTATAAGGTAAAACTTTTAAAAAAAAGTTAACTCTTGCAGAGTCTGTTCATTTTGTTTATTTTTAGCGACAAAATGGTAGATGCGCACAGAGCTGTGGACTCTGATAAGACTAGCCCAGACTATTTTTTGAATGAAGTGGATTTACAAAAGTTAACGAAATTGTTGTATTAAAGAAAATAAATAATAGCAAAATTATTGGTATGTTAAATATAGGTAAATCATATTGTTCATCTACATTCAGTCTAATCTAGGAGCTAAACCGGACCTGCTTAGTCCCACAGTTAATTGCATGGCGCTAAATAAGAACAGACAATATTTCCGTATATGTTTTCTATGTTAAATAATTATTATAAACTACACATGTATTAACTGCACATATTTCTAGGCCCCTTGTGAATTATTCTAATGAATTTAGCTCCGACCAATATATTTCAATATATTATTTACAATAATCAGATTTATTCTTATCTTGATAACATTACATAGAAAACTATCAGGAAATAAGCCCACACACATACATATTTGAAACTGGTCCACATGGAGCGATAGTAAATGTGGAAAGCTTGTTAAAATGACCTCAAACCACGGCATAATTTCTAAATTTTGATCAATGTATTTAAAATTTTTAAACATTTCGTAAACTATTTGTTTATTTTACATTCAGACTTATAAATAGGACATATAAGTCTGAGAATCACCGTTGAGAATCATAACATATTTGACAGACAAGTATATAATAGAAATTCGCTTTCGGTAGTTTTTGCACAGCAATTAACAATACATTTACCTACATAGTCAAAAGTATTGTTTTCATTTTCACATTTTTAACTACACTGCTAAAGGAATCAGACCCCGAAAGCAGTATAACTTCAAATAATTAAGAAACGAAGCCCGATGGTTTGACAACTCATAAAATTCCGCAGAACATCAGAGGTGTTTTACAGCTGATCAAAGTAAACGAGCACCAAAGCACAATTGGTGAGGTTCAACGGTATTGAATGCGGTTTGTTAAGTCAAGCGCATCCGTCACTGAAGTCATACAGAAAGGTTGAGTTTCTTCTTTTTGACTACAGCTGTATCACGGCGTCGACATTTGACACCGTCGATGTCGACGAACTTTTTAAAACAGTAAGCCGACCATATCACTATTTTATTGAACATATCCGTCTTAAATTGTGCGTATATAAGTAAATAAATATATTACTATGAATGGTTTGGTCTTGGAGTTTTGTTTGAATTTTGAAAAAATATAAAAAAATATCTAATTCAAATTGGCTTGTATTTTTTATTCTGTCTTATCTTGTGAGTATGCTAATCATTTAGTTTTTATTATAAATATCTCAATAAGCATAAATGCATACCCTAATTTTGTATTTTTGAAAGTGTTCATTCGGTTCCATTTTATATATTTATACATTCTTTCAAAAATAGCCTGTATTTGCACATAGATTAAATAGAAGTGTTTATTGTAATGTATGTTCATAAAACCTACTAGATTATTAAAAAATTGGTATGTATTTTATGTATTTTATCGATTGGTTTACAGTGCTCGAAATAAGGAATTTATTATCGCTAGTCTGGCTGAAATTTTCTACTTAAATCCAGTAAAATATTCTACTATAGTCTGTCAAAAAAGTCACTAGTTCAATATAATATTAAAATAGTACATTCTAAAATAAAATATTTTACTATTTTTATTAGAAGTGTTTTTAAAGAAATAAAAATCATAGTCAATCATTATGTTGGTGACCATTTGTGAACCAGACCATTTGTGGACATTTCAATTTATACAATCTACTTCTTATTCATTTAAGTCTTATATGATCTACAATGAATGGCCATGATCAGTCAGAAAAGCTTTAGCTATTGACAATGATTTATTAATGCTAAAATATTGTATTTTATTAGAAATTATATTTTTTTCAAGGAAGTGGCTATTATACTGGACCAGTCTGATGCAATTATTCAAAAATAGCTATTACACCAGACCAAAATAAAAATCAAGGTAACACATAATACACCAGACTATTTTTATTATTTTATTTTTTAAATTTATTTTCAATATACCTTTTTATTTTTATTATAATATAAAAATAATAAAATGAAAATCAAAGAAACATATAATAAAAATCTTTATCATCATAATAATATGATCAATAAGTAATAACTATAATAAATATAATATTCAGCACATATATTTGACAAAAATAAACAAATGAGCTAATTATTTTATTTTTTTTGCAAAATATATCATAATTATTAAAAAAAAATTAAATAAAAAGATTTAAAAAAAATGGTCCTGTGTAATAGCCATGTTCGAATAATTCCACTAGACTGGTCTGGTGTAATAGCCACTTCCTTTTTCATGTATAATAAAAAATAGTGAAATATGTTATTTTACATTATAAAAAATATGAAATTTGAAATTTGTGTGAAGAAAAATCATCAATCAGTTTTGAACAAAAATAGGAATGTTCAATGATTTGAAGTTTATAATATAACGATCAGACCATTTGTGGACACTTCCATAATTGGTCTGGACTGTTTGTGGACATCTCCACAATTTAAATGATTTTGAAATCTTTTGTAAGACTTTTGTAGATCTGTAAAACACATGTCCACAGTTTAAACAGTTTACAGTTGCTTACAGTTTAAAACTGACAGTCAGCAATATATGAAGTTCATATATATATGTATGTGTGAAATTAATATTATATTAAGTGTCTATTTACTCTCACTATTCAGACTTTTATAAATATATGGATATATTGGATAATAAAATTGATACAAAGCTTTAAACCAACATATTTCTAGACCCAGCTCCGCTTGATCTACCACACCTTGAACACAGTGTTTGTATTTAATTAAAATTTATTGTACATCCAAATAGTGTGTGAGGTAGATAAGACATACATCCAAATAGCAAATACTTTTGTGTTTAATTAAAATTAAAACTTCTCTCATACATGTCCAAATAGTGTGTGAGGTAGACAGATGTATGTCCAAATAGCAACTGCCAATATTATATGTAATCAACATGTCCACAAATGGTTGGGTGGTAACAACCATTTGTGGACGCAACTGTTTGTGGATATTGAAATCATTTAAATTATGGAAATATCCACAAATGGTCCAATCCTTATATTTGAAAGTACAAATCATTGAACATTTCTATTTTTGTTCAGAACTGATCAATGATTTTTTTCACACAAATTTTAAATTTAATATTTTTATAATGTTAAATAACATAGTCCACAATTTTTTATTATGCATGAAACAAAAGTATAATTTCTAATAAATTACAATCTTTTAGCATCAACAGCTAAAAACTTTTCCAACCAATCATGGACATTCATTGTAGATCATATAAGACATAGATTGTATAAATTAAAATGTCCACAAATGGTCAAATTATATGTGATTATTTAAAAAAAACACTTATTCATGAGCATCCATGATGGCTATCTTGGATGCCACACTGTAACAAAAAATCGCCTGATAATCAAACAGTGCTGCAATTTTCTGACTTGAATCTCGGATATTCAGACAATTAAATGCCTATACTATGTGATATTCAGGTGGCTGACTTACATAGGCATCTGCAAATTATATTTTTTGAATGTTGAATGCAAGCTCTACTTATCCCAGCATCCTTACAGCTTGATTGGCTATGGCTTTTCACTATAATATAAATAATACATTAAAAAATACACAATATTGATATTTAATATGAACATTTAATATATAATAAAGATATAAATTACTTATGATGAACTTTTGTATTAATATAAAAACTCAAAAATATTTAGTTATATTAAAATTTCCATATAGTAATTAATTCTTAAGTAATATTTGTAATACTTATAATATGTTCATATAATACAACATTTTTTTATAATTCTTTTTTTGTATATATGATGGGGGCACATTTTACCAATTTGTGCTAATTACTAATATGCACTGTGCAACTTACCAATTTATATAGTATTTTTGTAAAATCTACTGCTTTATGTTGAATTAAAAAAATAATATTTCTATTACAAATAATAACTAATATATATTAATTTGTTTTATTACATAATTTATACATCACTGTTATAAATTCAACTGCTTTATATTGAATTAAAAAAATAATAATTTTATTTTAAATAAAAAATGTTATTGTTTAACTCTTTCTTTATGTGTATGTTAAATGAAATTTAGCCAAATTTGTTTCAAATTCGAAATTTCAATATGATTGGATAAAGCACTGTCTGTCTGTCACACACTCATTCTCCACACATTACAATATACTTTGACCACTAATGACCACTCCGATTGAGGCAATACAATTAGAGAGTGGAATACAATTATATAAAATGTCCATAAAGAGGAACACAATAAAGGCCTACTGGAAGGCCAAGGACTTTCCAGAGGACAATCCTTGGCATATCATCTGTGGGGAGGGTATCAGGCATAGAGCCAAGATAGATCACCCAAAATGGTCAAGCCTGAGGGAGGACACCAAGGAAGTTCTGAACATGTGGAAGCAGCCACTGGAAAGAACCTGAGAGAACTGACAATGGATAAGATCAGCCACATAAGATCTCCCCCTTGGGAGTGAAAAAATACCAGTTCATGGACAGCATACCCCAACCTATTAGGGAACTCCAACAAGTTCTCAGACCCTGATGTTCTCAAAACGGATGCGATTAATACTATCAGAGAAAGATCAACAGATATTGTTGTTTACACCAACAGCTCAGCCTTGGCAGGGACCTCTGACCGGTGGAGTGCAGTAGTGATTACCAGAGGAGACCCTAGTGCCCCAAAAGTTATCCATACTCTCAGGAAAAGGGAAAGCCTCTTACATGTTCATACAAAACTGAGAAAGAAGCGACCAAGATGGCCTTGGTATGGCTGGAGGAAAACGACATCATGGAGGAAATCTTGATATGCACTGACA
>JAUZNC010059521.1:0-10051 GCA_034780395.1 Vannuccia rotundouncinata | reverse complement strand
GAATAAATTTAGATTATTATTATAATAATTAATTTAAATTATTTTCATGGTAACCAAAAGTTATGAATAAAATATTTAAATTTAAATTATTGCAATGTTTTATGTGTGTTTTCTCTGCCAGTCTCATAGACATTATATATCTAACCTTTAATAGTTTTAATGTAGTTTTAATGTAATGTCTATGGCCAATCTATATTCAATCATATATATACTATTGTATTGTACGTAATTCAATTCCATGTAATTAGGAAAAAGCCTGGAACAATGCAGTCAACAATGTAGGATTTCTATATGAGTTTTGAAGACAGAAATATTTATACATCAGAGGGCGGGCTAGCTCTGCCAAGATCTGAAATTTATAAACGTATTTAATATAAAATAGTCAGGCAGAACTACATTTAAAAGATATTTCAAATCAATCTCAATGGCTTATAAGGCTTATAGACATGGACATAAACCAATAACAATATGTATTTTGTGTAATAGAAATTTGTTTTAAAACATAGACTTTAAATTAACAAATTATGAATATAAGAATGGTCCAACCAACAAAGTTAAGGGAATCATAGATTTCAACATCAAAAAGCAAAGTTTATACATAGAATTCATAGAATAATATATAAATATCCATGTTAAATGAAAAATAATCAACAAAGTTAGGGAAATCACATATTTCCACATTACATTTTATATATAACGTTTTTACATAGGATTGATACAATATATGTGTAAATGTTAATGTCAATAAATCAGTAGAAAAGTTAAATGTCTATTACTTAATTATTTTGATTTCACATTTGTTGAAATAAACATTAAAATAAAGTTAAAATAAACATTTGTCAGTCCTCTAGACATATCATTTGCAGAATTAATGGGGGAATACGAAGCGACAACAATTCGGGATGTTTTTGAAACCTTGTTGAGTGAAACAATTTGGCCAGACAACCCCAACTGAGCAGCTTGGTATAGTTGTTCAAAATCTTCGTCTCTTCTTTTTCTATTGTACCGATTAACGCTTTGAGGTTTTCCGTGACCAGTGATAGTCGAAATATCCATGTTTGAAAAGCCATTTTCTTTTAAAGTTGTCACCAAAGTTACACGAATGCAATGATTTGTGTATTGTTTTGAGAGTGAAAGGCGTGACTTAATTTCTTCATGAAATTGTCCAATGCAATTTTTCCTATTTTAGCACATATACAAAAATCAGTCGTGTTCTTTTTGAAAACAAGTTTGCAAGGCTTCGGAAAAAGAAAATTACGGACTGAGATTTTGGACAGGTACAGGTCCCAAGTGACTACGGGACACTTTTGTGAATGTTCTTTGTCCTCATAAAATCGCCCTTGCTTCATGTCTTCATACTCATCGCTTTTCAATGAACCTTTTGAATTTTTAGAAAGGATATCATGATTAATCGTTAAAAACTGTTTACTGTTTCAATATGCTTTCTTTCGAAAGAAGGGGCAGAGTTTCCCGACCACTCAATCCAAAAAAGTATATTAAATTGAAAATTATTTCATCCTTCAGTGCCTCGGGTGAACTCCTTTCAAAATACTGTTTTATTGCCATATCGTTCATTTTAATTACGGAATATACTTTTGTTTTGAGTTGAACAGATTTCTTAAATAATGAAACCATTGTCTTCAACATTCTATTGAATTTATAAAATCGAACGTCGGCTATAAATTTAACTTCAGGTCTATTAATAAAAAAGTATCTATGGATAGCAGACCTGACACATATTAAGCTCGCAGGAGTTTAGTAATTTCCATCCTGTTTCTTCAAAGAAGAATAATAGAATCTCAGGTAGTCATCCAGTATTGCAATGGGAACTGTCTCTATATTGGCATTTAAATTATTTGACTCTTAAAACAACAATAACCGACGGATATACGTTTCCATTTGTTTCAAAGAAGACGATGGCACGTTATTACGTTCAAGTGAACCGAACCCAATTCTTTATTGATGATTCTATATATATTTTATCTTTTTTATCATTAAAAATCTAATCAAAGGTTTCATTGTCCAAATCAACTAAAACATTTTCCAAATCAACTTAATCATTGTCCAAATCATCCAAATTTTCTTCCAAATCAACGATGTAATTGTGAACTTGATTGTTGGGACAAATAGTTTATTTAATTGACATCTCCGTAAATGCCATTAGGATACAAACTGTTGCCCAAAAACGATGTCGCTCTTTCGTTAGACATTAATTAATTCGAAATTATTATGAATTTATCATAGATATTGTATATTATATATAGAACTAGATTGGACATCTTAAATATTTCTATACTAAAGTAAGTTGCATCGCATGTTGTGATTGGTTAAATAATTTGAAAATAACTTTAACAGAATATATATATTTAATTGATACATATAAACAATTATTGAATTTAATATTACTACAGATATATATTTAATTAAACATATAAGCAAATATTAAATTTATTAATATTAAATTTTTGCCATGATCGACAGAAACCGATAGGCCTACCAAGTGACAACCATAGAGTAAGGAGTAACAACTACTTACTCTATGGTAATGTCTATAATGATTTACCTATTGATATCTTTTTACCATAGATACTATCTTTGTTATAGTTTATATACAATATACAATATCTATGGGTAAATTACAAATTTTTTTTTCCATTTCTTTAAAATAGAAAAATCCATAGATGAGGTTGATTGTAATATGTTGGATACGAAATCATCACTCATATATATTGTGCTGTCGGCAGCGGTTTGTGATCAATAAAAATTGAACGTACTTTACAATATAAATACAATACATACATACCCTTAAAATATGTTCTATACTTAATTACAAAAAGAAGCCTTATTATAAATAATTCTTCAGTTTGTGTTACAAAATGTGTTTATTTTCCGGAAACTAGGAATATCAAAAACTATATCGATCAAATTCAAAAAAAAAAATTTTTAATCAATATAGAAATGTTATAGATAATATTTTTCAAAATCAGGTTTAGAAATTATTTTATGAAATATCTCATATGCAATTTACATATCTCATATATGCAACTTATGTTTGTTACACATGCAAGTTGTATATCTCTCATATATGAAACTAGAGTTAGTATATACATATGCGATAATTTACATACCTATGTAAGTTGTATACAATGACTTAATTATATACATTATTTATCTAGACCGGCAATCTGAATAATATTCAATAGTACTAAACGCCCGCTGGGGCATTTTCTATACTGATAATAATACGAAATTCATGGAAGTTATAATAATTTGCATTTCAATTATAATATACGGTGATATTTTCGTTATAGAGGGAATTTAATCAATATATAATGATCAAAAGCCTATTAAAATATATAATATTGATTGAATACCATCTTTAAAAGGAAACTAATACCTGGGCGTTTTTTGATCAGTTTGTATATCTTATATGTTGACTATTATTTAATTATTAGAAAAATAGGAATAAAATACATCTGCGTGTGATATGTACATATATTTGGCGAAAATTTATCTGTAAGTATTTTAAAGATTAAAAGCAATAATGTAATTGATTTTAGACATCCCAAAATTAATAGTCCTTTTCCCACTGAGACATCACATTTTGAATAGAAAAGACAGGAGTCCTGATTTCGATTGTAATCATTTTAGGAACTGTTTTCTTTGTCCACTTCAACATCCTCAGAATCAAACCATACAAATTCTTCTTGCTCGTCATCTTGAGCAATGACACACATTAGTTTCCGTTATCTTCTGGCAGCAATTCGAGATGGGGGTATCTTAAGACGCAGGATATAAGCAGCAGCCGTACTTTGCGCGATACAATATTGTAAGTGGCTTTTAAGAGAACGGACAGTAGCGGGCGGGATATGCCTTGCATTTACTGCACATACGAGACAAACTATAGGGCTGACAGTGTCAACAGTATATAGCTGTAAAAAATGATATTACTTCTATATGGCTAATATTTTAAATTTTGTGAAAACACACTAAATACACTGAACATACAATTAAATAACACATTTTGTGAGATTTGTATGAAAACACACTGAAATGTTATGAAATTTCAAAGACATGACCCCTTTGCCCATTGGTGAATGGTGCTGGAATGAACCAGGTATAAATAATAATGATAAAACAAATAACTATATTATTTTTTTTTACAAATAATCCAAATTGTAATATTGCAGTTTCACAAAAAGAAGTTAATTTATTCTTGTTATATTTAGGGCAACTGAATAGTGTATAATTTAGCATTAAATGATTAGTATAGATTACCTAACTGTCCCCAAAATTCAAAAGAGTTCCTTTTTTTTAATTCTGGTCTTTTCAGCTCATTCTATAAGTAGTTTAGACCTGACTGTTATAGTGAAACATTTTCTGCCGATTTATTTATTTAATTCCATAAAGCGATTACCTCACTTTCGCATTTGGATTTTTGTAAATTAGGGTAAGCATTGTAGTATGCTTTATAAAGATCTGAGTACAATGGTCGAAAATCAGACATTATTACGAATAATTTGTGAATCCGCATTTATAAACTGTAAATTCGATTAATTTAAACGAAACAATGTGCTTTAAAAATAGAGTAAAGAGAATACAACAGAGTTACTTTTCTCTATACGGCCTTTACAGGAATGTTTTGTGACGTCATCACGCTTTGTCACGGATTTATCAGCCTCCCTCCCCTAATCAGTGTGACGTCATTTTTGAACAGCCCCATATGAGATATGTAAGCTACAGATGAGATATGGAAGTTGCATATGCACGATATGTACTTAATTTAGTTGCATCTCATGGTGAACCCCTTAGGCTACCATAATTAGTTTTTCCATGTGCCAGGTATCTGATAACATTTTAGTTATTTTATGTATATTTAAAACGCTTAAAATCATGTTTCTGACCATTCTTTTCTGAAAACTAAAACACTACAATGATTAGATACCTATATATAATAAGATAATAGCTAATACCCAATTAGATACCTATCTAATTGATGTAAAAATACTGATATTATATCATAAACATACCTAAATATTAAAGTTAAATAAATAAAAATATTAACAATAATTCAACTAAGACTGTGTCCCCATTATGCGTTTTTTCGTGGGTTTCTTATGTTTTTTTCGTGAAACAGGAGTTTTGTGTGTTATTTAGAGGTGAAATCGAAGATATCGTTATACAACTCCAGGATTACGAAAAAGCGTATTAAGAAGGTATAGTGTGGACACTAAAAAACGCACGAAACTCCAGTTTCCCGAAAAAACGCTTATGTTACTTAAGTTAAATGTTAGTGAGTTAGTGACAGGTGGAAGTTAAAATGTTATATTTTTGACAAAATAAAATTGTTTAAATGATTATCATTTTTTATAAAAGCGCTAAGGTTTCACTTCTACTGTTAAAGCGTGAGCTGTGGACCGCATTCGTTGCTAAACCATGGTAAGAATTCCAATCTGTTATTTTAAATTACTTTATAATTTTTTTTTGAAAAACGTATTCTTATTTTTCGACGAGCATTCCAATGGTGAAGTCATTAGTCTGTAGGTAGTCTGGATCCTCAGATATAAGTAAAGGATAGATTTTTAAGAGAATTATCTAATTTTTACGTTTTTTGTTATTTTCAGATCAAAGATATAAACTTTACGAAGTTATATTTTTTATTTTTTTTGACTAGCTTTCCAATGGTATAAGTCATTAGTCTGTAAGTAGTCTAGATCCTGAGATATAAGTAACGGATTAAGTGGTGGGTAATGTTTTGCTCATTGAAAATGCATAATATTAATATACAATTACTATTATGGAAATAGATCATAAGTATCTAATTTCATAAATAGTAACTCATTTTAAGTACTTTTTTAATTACTGTTAATATTCAATAGATATAGTTATAAATACAGTTATCCAAAATTGTATGATGTGATAAACCATTTGACACAGATCCACTTTTTAAATTATTTTCTTTGAGCTGATCTTATTTATATAGGTAACAGGGCAGGTTGGCCCAAGAGGACAACATAGCCAAAGATATCAGAATACTTGCCAACTGTTCAGATTAAACAAATTTTAATATCATTTTAAATAAATAATAATTAAGATTGACAATATAGTATGGCCTCTTTTTGACAGTGGTAGAAATGTTACTGTTGATAAATTCTTCACAAGTGTATCCATTTGCTAAGGATCTTTGTGTGAATGGACTTACCATGTTAGGTACTCTGAATAAAAATGCACAACATTCCAAGGGAATTCTTACTGTCAAATAACTGTGAGCAATCAGTTCTAGTCTTTTTGGCTTCTCAGACAACATGATGATGATTTCATATGTTCCTCCATTGTCCCTTGCAATTTTGGACTACAACAGGACAAAGTTTAGAATCAACACTATCTCAGATGGCTCACTCCTACTCAGTTCATCAAAAGATTTGTCACTGGCCTGTCACAGTTTTCTTTAACATTCTAGATCTGACAGGCATCAGTGCAGCAGCAGTTTGGTTTCATCTCAACCCAAACTAGCAGGCCTGTGATCTTTTTCTCAGAAAAAAGCATTTTCTTCAAGAACTTACCCTTTCTTTCATGCAACCTTGGATGGAGAAGAGGGCCTGTGAGTCACAGCCAGGAGTTTTGAAACTTTCCATTCATCAGGCATTGAAGGCATGTGGGATTGATGTTCAAAATCAAAGGCTGGTTCCAGTACCTCAAGCAATGTAGTCAAGCATCGCAGAAGAGGACAGTGTTTTACTTGCCCCACTTTTTACAATTATTGGAGCATATCTCATTTACAGTTAAGCACCATCATCAATGAGGTCAATTTTGTATTGTAATTATCATAATATATACTGTAATTAATATATCTTATGCAGAAAAGTTAGATACTTGAGCACTAGCATAACATATTGATTGACTCAGCCAAATAAAACTATTTTATTACCATAAAGCAGTATGTGGGCATAATGTATTCTATATAGTTGAGGTCCTATGATAGCTGCAGGTGGAAAAGTCAATGTGAAAAAAGAGAGGTTGCAATGAGAATCTGAAGCTTTTTTTTGTAGATATGCATGTATTTTTTATGCTTTTTAATTAAAATATTCAACTGAATTATTTGAGTAATATATATAGTATTACTTCATGTTATATTATGCAATAAATTTATAAATAATCAATATGTATTATAATAAGAGGTAATGAGCACCTGCCCTCATTAGAATTTCACCAGATCGATATTTTATAATGAGGGATCAATAAAAGTATTGATTTTTAGCTCTCTTGAATGCTTACTCAGATAATGACCCCTCATATGTTTATGAATGTGTCTCTTGAACACCCTCCTTAATTTAGTTGCTCTTATTCAGTAAAAAGAAAAAATGTTTACTTTCAAAATTAAAATGTTTAATGTTTTTATAACTACAGATATAATTATAACTAAATATAATTATTATTATATTCACATAATTGAAATATTTATTTTTTATAATTTGCTTTTATAATATTTTGCTTCTATGGTTATTGACTTTGTTTGCCTAGATTTTTCTTTTAAAATACTGGACAGGCAAATTTTACAGGTTGCCTGTAGGTTGGTCCTGGAATTCCTGGAAAAGTTGGTGAAATTTCAGACTGATTGTAATCCCTTGACACACAAATAGACTTGGTTCCAAGTGATATTTTGCAAGTTGCATACCCTAACTGTAATCCTAGAATTCTTGAGCTAAAATGTCTCACCATGTTCTACTGGTCACAACAGTAGACAAATAGCTTGATAATTTTTTCATTGAATTTTTGTTATCATATAAAATCACTGGTTTTAACATTTGTCATACTCAGATTGTTTGTTGTTCTTTAAATTGTTTAATAAAATTGATTGTTTATTGTTTGTGTATAATTTTGGTTGTATAAATTTTTTAACTGTTAATATTTTTATTTATTGACACACTACCTAAACTGGTTAAGTAGTTTGTGTATTGGAATTATTGTAATACATATTTCTTAATCAGTGATACAAATTTAAGCATATAGTGCTGGTTTTATGTTTTACCATTACATCAGTCTCCAATGTCTTGAACAGTAATTTATGCAAAGTTTACACATGTATTTTCTTGGAAAATCGAAAATTATAATTAGTTAATCCATTAACGCCCACATTTATTGACTGGATGAATTATATATATCTTATAGTGTTTCTATATAATCACATGTACCCTATATTTCATGACATAATTTTTAGAATTATATATTTACTCATTTATGCTAAGAGCCATGCAGGATTTCCTGTGTCTGGGCACGTACATGTATAATTAGTCAACAAATTTTCTATTATATATGTATAATAAAATATCAATCATTAGATAAACTACATAGTATAGATTCAAATTAATTAGTAATACATATAAATAGTATAAAATAGAGCTTTATATGCAGTATACGAAGCGCTTGAGTTAGTACATATATAGGTATATAGTAGTTATATATGTAGGTAAATATAGATAAAAACTATAGTAAAATATGGTAAAATGACAATAGCAAACATGTACATTATGAAAACTGTTCACTGATTGTATAATTATCTTGAAGCATTGACATGATACAACTTGAAACAGGCAACATGTAGTGCTACATCACATTTTTCACAGCGAATTTTGGTATGCCTTTGACAAATTGGACACACACCATTTGGTACATTAGTATCTAATGGCCAATGCTCATGACCATCTCTTCTGGCTGCATCTAATGCTGATCCAATCAGTGATAGATGGCCTCTTCTGTGAGCGGCCTCGTTAGTTCGGATCAGATGGGAGGCGACAGATCAAAGAAATGAGAGTAGAGATAATGGACCTTTTACAGAGACATACAGTCTCCATGCATTGATTGCTGATGCATTAATGATGTATGCAAAAAGGGGCCGCCACCACTTTTTTGAGTGAATTCTCATTTTGTATAAGTTAAAAAGACTGGTCAAAAATGTCGACACCCACCATGTAAGCATTGTACTTTGCTACTGGACCTGGCATTTCAACTTGAACAGACCGCCGCTCCACTGAAGAGTATTGTTTGGCTTCAGATGTTGGCAGGATAGGTACATGGTTTGTGATGATTGTGACAGGTTTATTATCATTCCACCTTACCACCAATACACCATCTGTCTTACAAGACACATAAATACCCCTTGGAGATTTTGCAAATGCCTTCTTGTTTGGAAGTGGGATGTTTCCAGTGTATTTTTCTTGTAGTTTACCAACTGCCACAATACCTTTTTGACTTAGATGTTCAACCAGACCATATGTGTAAAAAATAGTTGTCAAAGTAAACATTGAAGCCTGGTCTAATGTTGGCCTTGTTCAGTAAACCAATAACAACATTTGTACCATGGCCAAGTCCTGAATCAGGAAGCTGAATATGCAGACCACAGTATGGTTCACTATGTAATGCATAGCCACTAAATGTTGCAAGGTTTCATATTTTGAAACCAGATCTAATGGGCTTCCCTTGAATACATTGTTTACAACCATGGCGGCCAAAATATGCAACCATTGTTTCATCTACAGAGAGGTTGCATTCAGGTGGGACAATCTTTGATTTTTCATTGAAGATGTCAAATAATGGACGGACTTTATAAAATGGGTCATCATCAATCATCATGTTATTTGCAAAATGTAAATTTTGTATAATGGAATCGAATCTGTTTCTAGTAATGGCCTGAGAAACAAGCTCATTGCGTACATCAATGTCCTCTGACCAATACATGTGTCTGCCTGGAACTTTGTTATAACCTGACAATAAGCAAATGCCTATGAACACACACAACTCATCAATGTCAACACTCAGATGACTGTGTTGCTGAATAGCATACAGATTACTCTCACTTATCAAAAGTTCATAGTAATTGTGAGGTAGAAAAATATTAAATGCATCTATTGGGTTGTTTATACCACTTCTAATTACAGGGTTCCCACGCACATGGAAAAACCTGGAAAAGACATGGGAAAAAAAGTATCATTGAAAAGTCATGGAAAATCATCCAAAAGCCCAAAAATCATGGAAATTATTTACCTAGTTATTA
>JAUZNC010059520.1:0-10052 GCA_034780395.1 Vannuccia rotundouncinata | reverse complement strand
TTCAACGTAAATGAAAACTTATTCTTCAAAAATATCAATACCGACGATTATTTCTGAAAGAATTTTTATATTCCACAATTTATGTGTATGACTTTTTATGTTAGAAATATATTCTATACGACTTTTTACTATAGAACCATGAGAATAGTAAGGAAAATATAACATTTGGTGGAAATGAGAAAATAAGATTATTTAATAATATAGCCTAATATTAAAACAGTCATATAAATTATTTTACTGATTAAAAGTGTATACAGAACATGCGAACAATATGTATGAATATATGTGAAACAATTAATTTTGTCTGATATTTGTAAAAGTAGAAAAGCATGGCTAAGAAATAATATTATTAATTGTTATTAAATAATGTCGGAAATTTGAAGACATGCAGCGCACACGTAGGTGCATATGTGTGTGTTTTCAAAATAGAATGATCAATATAGACACGTTCATAATAAATAAATGCTTTCAATTTCAGTATTTAATAATTAATATATGTAACTATACAGAATTCCGAAAGCAAATATAATTATCCGACATAATTTCATTTGTCCGAAAGGTGCATGACAAGAGTATCACTTATTGCATCATTGATTAATGCATTATTTTAATTACAATATAGTATTTATGCATATCTATTAAGGTCAACAATGTTTGAATTTGAGGTCGCGTAAAATTCGCAAAGAGCTATTGTATCTAACTAAATATAGAAATATATATATATATAGTATATCTTTTATCGTAATTTATAATAATGGATTAAATTTACTCCACATTTAGGAAATTAAATATCTATACAGACATTTTACGGACATTTATACAGATTATACAGACAATTATACAGACATTCCAAATTTTAGCGGGCAATAAATATGATCATTGTTGACCGCTAAATTGTTAATAAAAATCATTTTAATGTCAGCAATACAAATCTTGCCTTTTAAACACATTACAGACTTATATAGTTAGATACAATAATTAATTATTACAATAATATCTTTTTCCTATATTTAAATTTCTAAGGTTTACGTTTCAAATACAAATATAGTGTATGTACTTACGAAAAGACGTAAATGCCATATCCTGAACTTCAAAAAGATTCGAAACGAGTTTCCCATATCTATTAATGTATTCACATAAGAAGAATCCGGTACGTGGATTAATTAGTTCCAATGAAAGAGCACTTTTAAGAGAAAAACCTTGAAAATAATATAGTACATTAAAATACGTTATAATCAACTAAAATCAAATTGTTTTCAGACTAAACAAAATTTATGTTAGTAGTAGGTTAGGAGGGGCACTGGACTGAACAACGGGAAATTTGCCGTTGCACCCTTCTATGTTAAATATTCGACAAATCAGACTGAAATAAGCAAACTTCATGCTAAATATGGAGATGTGTGATTTGTTGTTTTCATTCGCATTTTTTCCGAGCTCTCTGACGGTTGTCTTTTGGTCGGTCTACTCTTCACTCTTCACTATAATCCCACTCATCAAGGTGGGTCCTCATCGCTGTATTTAGTCTCAGGAGAAATATTTCCATTTTATTGACGTTAAATCCTCTTCCAGGCTCAACTCTGCTGTTCAAGAGCCTCATCCCTACAAATCCCAAGGTCAACGATAAAGTTCTCGGCTTTATCCAGACTCCGGAAATGTGTAGTGACAAAATGCGGAATCCTCTTGCCTCTAACATTGAATTGGTAGAGACACAGGCATTGTTGAAGCTGTCCACATTTCTCTCACAACCCGAAGGAGGCTTCGGGGCTACCAAAGAAATATTTTATTGGGCAGTCCTGGATCTTATCCATTTCGAGAGAATGCGGAAATTTTCTGGTCATAGCTGGAACGCAATGCTACGGGATTCAATTGGATTGGAAATTCTATGCAGATCATAGATATGGGAGCGGTAAAGTATTATTTTCTACTACGTCTTAACGAGATCTATATCAGTCAGCACGAAATACTGGCGAACTTTACGATGGTCCATTTCCGTGATCAGTCAATTGAGAATGACTCGAAAGACGTCGAAAGCTCCTCCACCTCCTCGCCCGGCGGCCGCAAAAGAAACAGAAGAAGAAAGTTCCCAAACTGATACTTCCCGTACCCGTATCCTTCGAAAAGTTTCATTTCAACCGTTTTTATAATAATGGGAGGTACTCAAACTAATACTTAGAAATATACCCAATAAAGTCTTCACTGGCTATTGGAGCAACCTAATCAGACTAAATTTTGTAATCAGAATAATAAATGTTGTACTAAAGTATAATTATATCTGCTATTTGTGTAACCTTTTAAATGCTTTGCACCCCTCCTTTTCAATAAAATTTATTTTTATATTATTTTAAACTTTTATATTTGTTCCTAATTATTTTTCGGGATAGTTAGAATGAAAAAATAAAAATAAATAGTTTATCCATAAATAATTGTATATTTTAATAAATATATAGTCAATATACAAATTTCTCACTACTCTTGTAGTGTTTAGTGAAGCGATAATCTATAATCGTCCAACACAATTGTTTCGGATTCTTGAAAAATGCATAAGAAATAATTACTAAAAATATACAGGTTAGATAGGATTTAAGCCTGACTAATACATATTACCATTCTATTTATTAATCATATAAAAGAGTAGAAAGATTTGGATTACACGAAGTTTTGTCATCCAGCTCAAGTTTTAAAAGTCTATCAATGATTTTATAGAGATTTACCTCATTTAGAGAACAAAATTTTATTTCATGAAGAAGAACGGAGGGCAAAAATACTACAAATATTGCTGTATAGAGTTTGTGATAGAAGAATAGTTTTTCCACAATTACATCCAGTGTAAGCTTTTCCCAAGAGTGCATTGCCAAAGGAGTGCCTTCTGACGCAATAAGTCGGGTGTTAGATAGATCTTTGTTTTAGTTAGGAATAGACAGCTTCTATCCAGCAATTGTGAATTTTCGATAGAATAAAGAAAGATCGGGAAAACGGAAACGCAATTTCTCCATGAAAGTTTTTCATTAAAGTCCAAGCCCGCAATAAAATCATCATGTGAGAATGTTTCATACGCCTTCTCCATTTGACAGTGGGAATCCGACCAGGTCTTTGCAATAACATAAAAGTCGAGCATCATTTTAATAATAATGTATTTAAGTACAACAGTATCAATATCCTGATTAGATTTTTCCAGCGAGAGTTCACTTAATACAATATATGGAAGTTGGAACCATTCAGAAGTCTTCACTTTATCCATGTTGAGTTTATAGTGACTGGAGAAGAGGATGTATAGGAAACTCTTGTGGAGAAGGGGTGAGAGGTAATGACATTGGCCAATCATAGTTGTCTGAACGACGTGATGACCAAACGACCCATACAAATTCGGAATATATATAAGTATTAGGATAAATCTGATAATAATTACTAATGCATTTTTTCTATTATTAGTAGTAAGTGAAACATGGTTCTGCAACATAACGTCATCCTTCTACAAACAGAACACCCGACCCCCCTCATCAAAAAATTAATTTTTGCTACCCCCCTCTCCCTTTCATTATTCTAAAAATAGATCAAATCCCCCTCATCAAAAAATAATTTTTGCCACCCCCCCTTAATTGTCTTAATTTTTGACAATTCAATTATTTTTAGCAAGACAGTAACCGATTTTATTAATTTTAATGGCTATTAGTACTATTTTGTATATGGAGAATTTGATTATATTATTTAAAATTTTATTAATAAAACCTTCTACATGTTAAAGTCCTTCCTCGTTGAGGGTGAGATTTGATTAAATGGGTATATACACTGAATTTTGAACAAAATTAAAAAAAAAATTTTGCGGATTTATATACTTTGGAATGTTCTTTATCAGAAAATATAAAGTTTAAACAGGTAAAAGCATAACATTGAGCATCAAACGAGACAAGGTCGTGTCTGAAAATAAAATTAAAAAAAGAGAAATATTGTATTCGTTTAAAATTGTAAAATTTGTGATATGTGATATGTAATATGTGATATAGATGCAGAAAATGTTTCACATTTAAATTCTTAAAAGTCAATGGCAATACTGAAATTGAGAAAAGAGAATGCTTTAATCATGTGACTAAAAGGCTAGGAACAGCATTGAGAAAAAAAATCGAAACGCTTAGGAGGGAAAGACACAGACAAATTGACAGATCTATAAATTAAAAATTACCAGGTTATGACATCCAGTTTATGAAAAAGGCTATTTTTGGTACAATGCTTCACTATTGCTCTACAGACACATTTCCTCAGCATTCCTGGTGCTCTATGTCAAAAACATCTTAGTGTTTTTACCAAAAAACCATTGAAAATGTTAAAGTGCCTGAGAAACATGAAATCAAATAGGACACATATATCAATCAAAAAGTTAAAAGGCCATTATGCCACTCTACAAGAGATTAGCTACTGATGAACTGCTAAAAAAAGTTCAAAGGTGGGACTCATAATGATCATGAAAGTGTACATAATGTTATTTGGCAAAAATGCCCAAAAAACAAGTTTTGTGCTTTTAGGAAAATTCAGTTAGCTGTTTATCAAGCAGTGTCTTCATTTAACAAGTGTATTTCATCATCAAACATTGCATAAATGCAAAAATTTAACCAACCTGTAACACTGACTGCAAAAAACTTTTTATGGCATCTGACAAAAAAAGATTTGTAAATTTTGCTCGTAAAGATGCACTCAAATCTTTAATGTTTTTACAGAAAAAAACAAAAGTTCGTGAAGAAGAAAAGAGGAAACAGTCTGAGGGACACACATATGGTGCTGGATTATTTTAATGAGATGTAAGACACTATATTTTGTAAATATTGTAAAAAAATCATTCTTTTAAAATGCCGTTCCTGTAAAATATGCTTTTTTATGCATAAAAAAGATTCAGCTCCTACAATACTTGCTACATACTTATCATTTTTAATTATTTTATATATGGGGTGATTTAGGACAAAAGTTAGTGAATGAATTTTCCAAAAATGCTCTTATTTTGAAAATATTTTATATTTTTGGTACAATTTTGTCACATTTAAGTCATATTTTGTAAAAAAATATAAATTTTGATATAATTTATGAAATCAAAAACGATACAAATGATGTGTGTTAATTTTATGAAATTGTGAATATAAATATCCATTTATTAAACATATTTACGTTTTTGATATTATGTGCAAAAAACGATGAAAACAATTGTAATATAACATAATAAAAAATACACAACATATATAAAGATCCAATTTGTATACACTTCTATATTATATTCAAAATTTTATTTTAATATTATCTTAAAAGAACTATATATTAAAATATGTCTGTAAAATGTCAGCATAATTTAATCATAATTATTACTTAGAATCTGAAAATATTAATGATTTAAATGAACATAACGTATTAACATTAAAAAAGGCAATTTAGACACAATAAGCCAATAAAGTTGATAGATCCTAGTCAAATTGTGTCAAATATAACATCATATGATTTATTAAATGGTTGTTATTGATGTATTTTATAATATTATTGATTGTTTCTTTATATAATTTATTTTAATGGGTTTATTAATTACATTATAAAATAGTCTAGTTATTAAATAATATAATGCTTAACAATGAATAAGTTTATATTTAATACAATAATAGTCAAGCTAAGAATTAATAAAAGTAATTGTTTATTATTTTTAATAGAAGAGATTTTAATTTCAAATAAAACTAACATTTTGGAGAATAGAGACGTAAACTGACTATTTTATACTTAAGATATAAATAAAAAATTACTGAATAATAATTTTTTTTAATCTATGTAATCTTTAAATTTTACTTATGTCAATATGAAAATATCTATAATACTTATGTTTACTTATGAAAATATCTATTTTTAGTTTCAGATTATTAGAAAAAGAAAAGCGGCAGCTGCCACAAAAAAAGTGATTAATATATTGACTAGGATCAAGAATTATTTTTTGATGAGGGGGTGTGTAATTTATTTTTAGAATGATGAAAGAGGGAGGGGGGTGGCAAAAAATATTTTTTGATGAAGAGGAAGACGGGTTTTCTATTTTTAGAATGATAACGTCATGTTGCAGAACCATTTTTCCTTTACTACTATTATTTTACAAACATTCTTAACACTTACTCTGAATTCTACAAGAACAAATGGGAGAACAAATAGGATGATGAACAGAAATATAGGGTTAATAATAATACAGCACTCGAAGAATTCGAATAAGTAAAATAGAATAAATGGGAGAAAGACTGACAAGGAGACAACCGTTCCAAAGTTCATAAGAAATGTGAATGAAATCACCAACTCACACACCTCCTTATATACCATGATTGATTCTTATTCCTATTACTTTTATTTAAATCACTATTTTTAAGTGTTTTAAAAGTATAATAATAGTAACATTAATTTTCATACAATAAATGAAAAATACGAAAATTGAATTGTTTACGATTATAAAGACACATTAAATTATCCCATACCTGTTAATATGCTGTAAGTAACGTGGAATACGAACGTTCCATACCAGAGAGAAATAGATTTAGTCGTTGGATTAATAATTTCGCAATCTTGATCGCCAGAGTTGAATTCTGTCGCCTGAAAATCATAAATAATCTAATCTTATACAAATTATGTCTGTATTTTATATGCTTTTACAAACAATGGGAGATTTCGATTAGGTTTATATCGTTAAAGCTTATTTAAAAACAACATGACATACTCTGAAACAAAATTTTGCTTGTAAAATTCTAGCATCGTATTGAAGTTTTTTCAATTTGCAATTAAAAAGAAGGGAAGGGACTTGATCGGTATGTAGAATTCTGATGAGAATGGGATGAGGTACACCGCATTGTATTTCTTCTTCTATGTTCTCATTGGAAATCTCTTTGCCATTATTTTCTATTAGAATTTTATTATGAAAATCTGGTTCAAACTGAAGATATTTTTCTGACCCGTTGGCTGAAAAATACAGGTAGTTTGTGCTCAGCGAAGAAAAATTAACCAAATGCAATTAGTGAAGAAAAACATGGATTATTTCTTATTTTGTTTTCATCTTTTTTTATCCATTTCAGTTCAGATAATTTTAGACGATTCGTTTTAAGATCATAGACTAACAAAAGATAGACTTGCCAAACTATTATAACTCAGCCTGTCGGGAAAACAATCCATTTCGCGTTGTCGATATAATAACAAGATAAATTGTTATACTACAAATGTAGGGAAACATACATATATATTTTTTATATTAGTCGGTAAATATTAGTCCTAGAAAATTAAAAATTACTTTGTTGGAATGAACACATTTATTTTAGTTGTTCCCTAATTGATATATATTAAGGTATTTAATTATTAAAAATTATGTATACGATTTACCATATAGTATTCCTAAAGAAAAATCATAATTTTCCCTGGAGAAGCTTTAGTTTCAAAATACGATTCGATTACACGGTGGCGTACGCGGCATGCATATACGCACTCTTTATATAGATGGATAACACAGGCCTCCTTGAAGCTTCAATTCAACCAGCCGAGATAGTAGAGGATTGAACGGCGGCTCCAGAATTAAGGCCTCTTTACAAATCACACATTTTGTGCGGAGAGCTACGCAATATAGTAGATAATGTTTCCACGTAAATCTGTTGGCCAATCTTATACTGCAATAATCTGAGTAATTATTCTCGACGGTATTTGAATTAAGCTTTATCATTATTGGAATCAATTCATCATTAATGATCATCGTGATGCTCGGTGCAATTTCTTCTGTACGATATTTTGATTAATAAGATATTTTGAGACGATTGACTATTTAGTGCACGGTACGAATATCCGAGTTGTGAAGATCTAGATTTTTACAAAAATCTCTTCTAAAAAATTGTTCTATACAATCTTGCGATAATCTGGTAAGAGTAAAATCCACTGCTTACATAAATTTAGCCTCCCACAAAAAAATTCTGAATGATAATATTTCAAGATTGCTTCAAAGTGCTTTAGATTTGGGAAATTGAAAAATGGTATTGTGATTCCCGATGTGGATACCTTGGATACAATATTTTACAATAATTTAAATATAAATTAAACACTATAAACTTGTTTATTCATATCAAATGATTGCTATATTGCTTTGAATTTACCCTGAATGTTTGTCGAAATTAATTATTGATTGTCTGCATTTAGCTTGGAAAATACATCGGCAGGCTGTTTTACATGGCAGAATAAGTAGGGTGGCATGTCTATAGTTTTGTTAGTCTATGCTTAAGATATCTATAATATACTTTTTATTATTCCCATTACTTCTATTAATTTGAAATATAATTCATATTCTTACATATTCATTTAAATTTTCACAAAACTTTGTTTTACAATTTACCTTTTGATTTGTAATCTATTTCCTTACAGTTGTGAAAGAATTATTAAATGGTTATTATATTTTGGAAATGCATTATTTATTATATTTTTCGTATTATGTGTTGGTACATCTTTTACTACATTGTCATCCATTGATAACCTCAAAAATTTAGTAAAGCAGTTACTGAATATTTAGTTGAATATATTATATTATTAATTATTAGGTAATTATATGTTAAGTTATTTTTTTATATTGTATTAATGACAGAAATAATTAATTTAAAATTATTTCAATAAATTGTAGTTTATCATTTTTATACTTTTACCAACGGCTACAAAATTTGTTAGTTATTACTGCGCTGAACAGAATACAAATCTTACTCATATGAATGAAATTCAGAAGTATGTGTAATCCTCCCACTATCGTATAAATATCTGTAATTGTATTCAAGAGAAGAAAAATATTGTAATAATTGGCTGATAGTAACATAGACATGGAAACCTTTAAACTAATCATTTCAATAAATATATAACGGTAAAACTAGGGTGCAGCTGGTATAAAAACAAATAAAATTATTTTATAAAGAGAATTATTTTATTTTTTGAAAGAGAGCTTAAAGTATTCTATAATATTGATTCTCCCGAATTAATTTTAGTATAATTATAACTGGTTACACTTCAACTTAAAACACATAAAAACAACGAAATGCAAACGATTGATTAATATATTTTAAGTAATTATAAAATAATTCAATAATATGCAATGGTCTAGAATTGTAAATTGTGTCCCTCATAGTTGTAGTTATAAGACTTTATTCGAAATAAAGAGCGAATTATAAATATATTAGTGTAAGTGCATATTCAACAAAAAAGTGTGATAATTTTATTTACAAAATTTCCAAAAGTTTTTTAACTAATACCACAGAAGAAATAAAACACCAACAATCTTAGTTAGCTAAAATCTGATATTATTTTGTAAGAGCTAAGACAATTTATGGTAAAGGTATCACTTCTTTTGTGGTATGAGATAATACACTTTTTCATATATAGGACAATAATAATGTATGATATTTTTTGTTTGACAAAACTTTTAAAATAAATGTTTAGATCAATTAAATTGTTGATTCCAAATCATTTTTATTTTATTTTTTACATAGATATCATTTTAAAAATAAAATGGAAGAATAAGTGCAACTACATACCTGAAATTTTCATTTTTTAAAGGTGTAGAATTTATAAATATATTACTATATGCTTATAAGCAAAGATATTCTCATTGTTGTAGAAACTATAGATATTGTATATTATATATAGAACTAGATTATATCTTAAATATTTTTATACTAAAGTAGGTTGCATCGCGTTTATGGTAAATCCAGAGTTGTGATTGGTTAAATAATTCGAAAATAACTTTTACAGAATTTATATATATATAATTGATACATATAAACAATTATTGAATTTAATATTACTACAGTAATTACTAATAATATTGATTTTTTTCCAGGATCGACAGAAACCGATACTAAGTGACAACAATCAGCTAGATTACCAATTTAGTTTAAAAAAAGAAGATAGTATATCTATGGTAGAAACTAATAATGGGAAGTAAATATTTTGCTTGAATATTAAAATAATTTTAATGATTATTTTCTTGTTTTGTTGAAATTATAGTCAATACATCCATAGATATGATATACAAATTATTTATT
>JAUZNC010059519.1:0-10054 GCA_034780395.1 Vannuccia rotundouncinata | reverse complement strand
AAGCCAGATAGGTCACGTGAATCTCTCGACCAATCAGAAGACGAATTGGTTGAAAGGTACTCCTCTCCTACTACTATTGTGTGTAACACTATATGACAATAATAACGAAACAAGAAATTTAACGAATAGTTGCAACAATTTATTGTTAAGGAAAGAGGCCGAAAATCTGTAATCACAATCCACTTTAAATATATCAAAAATAGAATTGAGATTGTGCTTGACGAATGACAATATACCATTTTCTTATAGAATGTATTAATTTCGATATAGTTTTAGTGGTGTTATTATAGATGGATAGGTATCCTTATGATATACCCTCATTAACGGATTTATTTCAAGAAAAATTGATAAATATATTAGCCACGGTAGATCACTCTCCTGCCCGTCGCGAAAGGGTTAATAATGCACAATCAGAATAGAAGAAACAATTTGTATTGATTAGATAAATCAATTAAAATAACAGCTTAAACAAACATATAACAGTATATTTTAATGATGGTTGATGGACATCATGATAAAGATTAATTCTAAAAAAGATATCAAACTAATACAAATTAATATAACTAATATTTACAAAAGTTATTTGATGATTATAATAGAACGTAGTTCAATGATTAAATATATACATTAATAAATCTGACAATACAAAATAAAATATGCCAAATTATCAAAATGGATACACTTATAGAAATTTGTTTACTGTTCAATACAAATGACAAATATGGAGTAATGTAATGTTTTACATGTACAGGAGGGTTTTTTTATAATGAAATTATACAACTGAAAACGAAAGAATAAGAATATCAAGTAGTTTGAATACATTATATGGATATAATCGCAATTAATAAAATACAATAACACAAAATTTACTTGTCAAATAAATTTTATTTTGTATAAGAAAATATGTATTAAAATGTCACATTTTTAAAATTATTCACCAGTATGAATTCGCGAATGTTTTTTCAGAGCTGATTGATCAGAAAACGATTTATTACAAAGTGGACAGTTGTAAGGTTTTTCACCAGTATGAGTTCGCAAGTGAGAATTCAAACCAGATATTTGAGAAAATGATTTATTACAAAGTGTACAGTTGTAAGGTTTTTCACCAGTATGAATTCGCAAGTGAGTATTCAAAATAGATATTCGAGAAAACGATTTACTACAAAGGGTACAGTTGTAAGGTTTTTCACCAGTATGAATTCGCGAATGTTGTTTGAAAGCTGATTGATGAGAAAATAATTTATTACAAAGTGGACAGTTGTAAGGTTTTTCACCAGTATGAATTTGCAAGTGAGTATTCAAAATAGATATTCGATGAAACGATTTATTACAAAGTGTACAGTTGTAAGGTTTTTCCCCAGTATGAATTCGCAAATGTTGATTCCGATTTGATGAATTAGAAAAAGATTTATTACAAAGTGTACAGTTGTAAGGTTTTTCCCCAGTATGAATTCGCGAATGTAATTTCAAACCTGATGAATTAGAAAATGATTCATTACAAAGTGGACAGTTATAAGGTTTTTCAAGTGAATGAATTCGCAAGTGAGTATTCAAAGCAGATATTTGAGAAAATGATTTATTACAATGTGTACAGTTGTAAGGTTTTACACCAGAATGAATTCGCGAATGTATTTTCAATTCAGTTGAATTAGAAAATGATTTATTACAAAGTGTACAGTTGTAAGGTTTTTCACCAGTATGCATTCGCAAGTGAGTATTCAAAGAAGATACATGAGAAAATGATTTATTACAAAGTGTACAGTTGTAAGGTTTTTCCCCAGAATGAATTCTGGAATGTACTTTTAGATTTGATGAATTAGAAAATGATTTATTACAAAGTTGACATTTGTAACTAAATTTGGAAAATAAATTTTCTTTAGCCATATGATCATTTGCTTATTGAATCGAGTTAGTTATCTATCAAGATAGTTAATAATCTCAATATCTGCAAATAATACACAAAAATATCAATTAATAACAGATCACAATATCATTCTAATTCATTAACCAATTTTAAGAGAATTAAACCTTGTAAAACTATACAGGGGTGCAAAAGTAACTGAATCCAGTGAAATTAAACAATTTTATACACTAAAGAACATATTAAACTGATAATTTGTATATTAATAACAATATTATAAAATCAAAATGAAAATAAATAGGTGTCACAAAAATGAACAATATTGAATGTGTTAATTATGACAAATGCTAAAACTGTTAACCATTTATTTTAGGGTGGCCTAAACTTTTGACAGACTTCGGGAATTATTTTCTGCACGCGTTTTCAATGGTAGTTCTTAGTTGGGCGGTTGTCCATGGTCTCTGCGCGTAAAATTTATCCTTTACCCGTCTCCCCGAGACACCGACTATAAAAACGGAATCCAGCCATTCCATCACATTTGTACCTCCCATAGTGAGAAGGGGTTTGTTGAAAGAATTCATTTTTTAAATCAATATGTGAAACGGCAGGTATTAATTGTTTTTTAGCATGTTGAGCTATCTCTCATCATTAACAGTATTCTCAAAAAAGAAAGGTCCAATAAATCTAGCACTACGATATACCTCCTCAAACTGTAATTCTAATCTGTAACTGTAGATAGAGCACATGTTACAAAGTTTCATGTGGATTCGATCGAGTCAGAGCAAGAAACACAGTTATGTCTGTTGACTCTGTTAATTTAAAAGAAGATTCATCACTCATAATGATGTGAAAAATATTGAGATTTTCTTCTAAATTTGAAAGAAAAACTGAACAAAACTGAACACGTCGACAGTGCATAGCTCGAGGGCGATATGGCTTCACTTTGTGTTCGCTTTGACAGTCCATGCTCCACTGTGGCACAGCGTTCAGATTTCTTAGGACGTGTATAAAAGTGGCAATCATATTGTCTGCAGTATCTCCAGTCTGAGCAATTTTTGGCATCAACCATTCCGCCAGCTTTAGACCTAGGGGGGGGGGGGACAATCTTTCAGTCCCCCCCCCCCCCACAGGTGTATACATAATTTTACTAGTGTTAAACATATGTATATTTGATAATTAATCTTTATTAGCAGTGCATGGAATCTCTAACCACTTCAGCGAAATTTAGTGGGGGTGCGTACTATTATACTAGGGTGGGGTGCATAATCTACCGATTTATACAGTAAGTATTTCAAATGCATATTAAATTTGCTCTGGGAATGTTACCTTCTGATTAAAATAAAACACGCCATATCAACTTTAGTAATTGATTTTAAACTCCTATTATTACACAGTTAACTTATTTAATTATGTATTTGCACAAAATAAAGAATCTAGAAACAATCAATTCTTCACCTATCATATATATATAAATAAAAAATTTTGACTTCAAAACATATACCTAATGTTGTATTTTTAAAGTATTTTTATTTCATATTTCATACAAACTAGTATATTTTTTTCCAACTTTTCTGTTATTAGACAGAATAACAAACTTGTATATTTTTAGCATATATGTGAATATTTATCTTACAAATTGTAGGTACTATTGTGTAATATTATTATTATAGAATATATTTTTTATTTATACTCATTTAAAGATGCTCTATATATAGTTACCATTTCATCATTTAATAACGCCCTTTTTTGAAAACTCTTATTTGAGTTTGCAAGGGTGTTTCTATTAGCAGGTAACCATTTTTTGTGCTCAGGATAAAAATTGCAGTGCACTTATATTTTAATACTTTATGTACTTACACAAAATAATTGGAAAACAATTGGTTCTGATGCCTATTAGGATTTGAAACCCTTAGAATTTATTTTGTTCCCTTACCAGTGTATAGTGAGATAAGAAAAGTACTAAGAAATACTTTAAATGTTTTTTGAATCTACTTCCATCAATTTTAATAAAATATGGATTGGTTGAAGAGGAGTGACCACATTGATTTCCCCACTTGAAGCCTCTTTCTATGGAGTGTCTTGAAGTCAGGTATGCTCAAAAGTTACAAGAAGCATTGACAATTTAAAAGTTGTCATAAGTGACAGTTTTTAGCTATTGATATTATACTTAGTGAAAAGGTCTGTGGAAGTTTAATTGGCAGACTTCATAAAATATATTCAATTAAAAAGTAAAGTGTTTGGACATTTGGATTAAATTTTCATTAAAAACGTTTGGTTAATCAATCATTTTACAGATTTTTTAATTGTAATATTATATTTTGTGTTCAAATATAAGTATTATTTTGTTACAAATATTGGTATTATTTGTTATTTTTAAAATCATACATGACTTATGAAACACCTGGTATGTAAAATAAACAATGATATAAAAAAAACATTGCATGAACAGAGACATTTTAATAAATAAACTAAATATGGTCTTTCAAATGCATTTTAGATAAAATAATCTAATTTTTCAGTACTTTATAATTTAGAAGCTAATCATACTTCCCTTGCCATACCTCATTGCATAACAGCTAGTGTGTCCCCCTTCTAAATCTGGCTATGGGCTTGTTTACTTATATTCTTGCAATTAATGGAATTTTTATTAATAGAACTGATTTCTGCAAATAAATAATAATCGCTTGTAATATTTATATATAAATATGTTTATATTATGTAATATAAACATATTTTACATAATTTAATTACACAATAGAATTAAAAAAATATGTATAATTGTAATATTTAAATTTTAAAATTCGATGTGAAGATAAGAGAAATTGACATATTTTATATTTAGTAATTTCACATAATTCAGATTTGAGTATATAATTATGATATAAAAAATACATTTCTGAATTTATTTCTGACCATGTTGATCATTACTGTGAGTTCAGGCTCACTATAGTTGTCCTCCAGGACAATAAAATTGTTAATTTAAAGATTTCATATGAAGCTAGTTATTTTCTTGCTTAACCTCTTCCCGACGGGAGTAGCAACGTTTGCTATGAAATAAAAGTTACTTCACTTGATGGGAGTAGCAAACGTTGCTATTTTCACATAACAGATAAATGAATGGGTTTCTAAAAATAGTTTTCATCTAATTGCTTATGAAATCATTTATATAGACTGTTGGGTGAGTGTCCATTACTTTAGTCTCATAACTGATTTCATATGAAGGTAGTTATTTTCATGCTTAAAATAATCAAATTAGTAATTTTGTCAATGTCCTTTATTTTTAGGTACTCAGCATCCATGACCAACCAAACCAGATGTTTTTAAATCTAACATTATATAATCATTAGTAAGGGCAGTTTAAAAATTTTCTACTATGTTATACAGGTAAAAATTTATAAACGAGCTAGTTTCTTTTGATATTTTTTTAATATGAGTACTCCCAAAAAAGATTATTAAAATAAGATATTGTGAACATTGTCTAAATACTAAATTCAAAATGGCTGCCAATGCCATACATAACATGTGAATTCCCTATCTAGAAAAAAATCACAAATATCTGCTTCTTGATATAATATAATCTAGAGGTTGCCTACCAGCTAGACTATGTTGCAATAATGGTACCTTATTTTTCCATTTGATTTTAATTTCATCTCAACCTTCTCTGCTATTGAATAAGGAATAGGCTGTGCATTGAAAAAAAAGGAATTTGCTAGTCTTTTTAAACATGAACTGGTTTTCCTGAAAAAGTGGGTTACTTGTCCAATACTAATTTTCTTATGATTTTGTATTTAATTTGTTTAAGTTATATTTTGGTATTTACTTTGTCAATGATTTGAAAATTTATTTATAATCAAGTTAAATCTCTTTATAATTAATTCTATCCCAGCTAATCAGTTTTGTCTTGAACCACTAATGTCAGTAATTTTTAGATGTATTCTTCTATACTATTGGAATGTCAACATGTTTTTTTATAGTTACTGTCTCATTAAAGTAGAAATCTGTGTGTGTTTTTATTTAGTCATCATTCTGCTGGAGTGTCATTAAAAGTATAGTATACTTCTTTTATTACAGTCAAAAAGTTGCTACCTGTATATTTCATTCTTCCTTTGTTAATTTAGTTACTAATGCATAGCTTTGCAATGTTCTTCTGAACTTTTTCTATATTTCTGCAATATTTGTAACCCGGATTTTAAGATTTCTAGGAGTGGAAGTACACAAACACTATTATTATATGCAAATTAATATATTTTTAATAGGTGTAATCAATACGCAATATTATAATAATTTAATATATTTATAAAAGCAAAAAATAATATCTCCAAATTATAAAGAGTAATAAGTAAAGTTGTAATTTACTTAAATTTTATTTATTTTTACTGCCTGCCATTATGTATAACATTATTAGTTTGCTTTAAAAGGCGTCTAAAATATACAAAATATAAAGAAATAGAAAAAAATTATACTGTATAAAATATTTACTTAAAAGAAACTTCCAATTTCGTCCTATAGTTACCGTTGTGTAGTTACAGTAAATGATTTTTTTTAACAATAACATTTAACATAACAACAATGGTAAAACTCATACACATTTAATACTATAACTACCATGCATAGTCAGATATATATAATGTCTACGATAAAAGACAACTAAGATAACTTCACAGGTTCACTCTTTGATTTAGTGTGCACATTCTATGTTAACACATTTAATATCAAAATCAAGTTTTAAATATGTTTAATACTAAAAATATCATTTTTTTGATTAAGTCAGAGATTCTTTAATAATACTACTCTTTCTGGGACTGCATTTGCAAGTAGAATATAACTATAATAAGGCATTTTTTATGTTAATATAGAAATGAAGTATGAATGACCATTATTTATTCACATTATACATTTTAATCATTTATATACAACCATTGACTTAAAAGCCTCTCTTACACGAGCATCCTGGATGGCCTTCCAGGATATATCTTGATTAATAATAAAATGCTCATACTAACTATATTATTTATTTCTTTTAATGAATTATTTATATTATAGCGAAAAGCGATAGCCAATCAAACTGTAAGGATGCCGCCAAAAGTAGAGCTTGGCGACATCCAAAAAATTTCGACTTACACGAGCATCCCGGATGGCCATCCAGGATGCCCGTGTATGCGCGACTTACTTATTTCACTTTTAGAAAGCGCTGGTTTTACCATAAATTGTAAGAGATCTATCCTTTTACCTGTCACTCAAATGACTTTTTGTGGTCTTAATTATAACACTATCACCGGTACTATTACTCTCCAAGCTATTCATGCCTTTCTTCTTTTTGCCTTTCTCACTGCTCCTGTATCTCGTAGCTTTTTGGTCAATCGTAGAACTAATGGTTACCTTTCTTATTTTGTGTATTCTTTGCGTCTACCTAGATTGTTTTGTAATATTTTGCTTATTCGTACTCCGGGTTATCGCTCCCTTTTCTCACTAGCATTCCCTGGAACAGATCTGTAGATCCGCCCCCCTCTAAAGTGAAGTGGGTAACGGATGCTACTATGCATCGTCGAGCCATCGCTTTCCAAGGTTTACCTGCTCTTATAGTTCATTCTGAATTTACCAACCAATTTATATCTGAACTTTTTGCTTTCGCTATTACCATAATTGATGCTGGAAACTCTGATCTTATAATTTTCACGGATTGTTTGCCTTTGCTTTTTTTGTGTCCGAAACCCTCGGGCTCGTAACCATTCCATTTTTCGCTTTTTATATCAGGTAGCTAAGCGAAAACACCTTTTATTTCGTTGGGTGCTTTCAGACCACAATATAGCTGATAAGTATACTCGTACTATTTCTGTGCCTTATGTTACCATTTTACTATGATTTTTGTTCATATCTTTGCCTTCATATCATCCCCGTTTTTCGGTAATGTTGCATTTGTAACCATGTTTGAGAGCACCGATGACTCACCTGTATTTCTATTGGTTCTTGGTCATGTGACCATACGTTTTGTATTTGATTGGTTATTCTTCTTTATGTATCGTATATAAACTGTTCCGCAGACAGTAGGAGCTCATAGTAGTTCTGGCTGTCTGCGATGTCGCATATTTGATATACTCAATAAAGATTATTTTTTTTACAAATAAATAATATATTCAAGGACGTATACAAGGGGGGCCCCCACTTTTTTATACAAAATTGTGCCCTTTTTAAAAATATGTATGTATTTTATGCATATAAAAGTGCAAGAACAGTATTATTTGTTTCAACTACTTCAACTTCCAGTTTTGAAATTTGAAACGCGCCATATATTTAATTTAAATTTTAACGTGAATAAAACGGTGAGTAAATTTGAAATATTTTTTATTATATCAGTAGTTAATATATATACCTTCCAACGATATTTATTTCTTACCTTTACCAAAATTTAATTTTGAATCGAATGAATGTAATTATAATTCTGTAGCTACTGCAGTTTTTGAGATATCGATGTTTTTTGTTAATCAATAAGTTAGGCTTTTAAATATAGAATTGTTCCCTATATTTACAAAAAAATCTATTTACAAGATTGTTTCTAAAATTATAACAGGAAATTCAAAGTCACTCTGTTAGAAGGAATGGATCTTGCCGATTAAAAAGAAAACACAAACAATTTTTAGAAATTATAAGCATTTATGATTAGCCTGTATAGTGTTTTGTATCTAGAAATAAAATAGGATTAACTCTACTTTCAAAAACTAATACATCTCTATACTGCCGAATTTTGGTATAATGAATTAAATTATATATGATTTAATTTTTAGAGAAATGCCTTCTTCTGACAGAAAAAAAGAAAGAGAGAGTGTGAGCTAAGAGAGTGATCAGCATCCAAATGCAGACAATTGGATTCTTTCTTCTTTGTAACTGCATCTACGTCATCTGCTGCTGGCTCTACCTCAACTGTCACCACCTCATCTGCTGCTGGCTCTGCCTCCTCATCTGCCTCCTCATCTGCCACCACCTCATCTGCTGCTGGCTCTGCCTCCATTCTCCCAGTAAACCAACAACAGGTTCCTATAAGTAATATGCTCCTCATCAACCTGTGGTAGTGTTTCCAAAAAGGACTTTTGGTGGACAGAAGCGGTCATTTTGTGAGCAGTGGTACAAACTGTTTCCATGGCTACATTACAATGAAGGAAACGACACAGTGTTGTGCTACTATTGTATGTTAGTGGAAATGCGTCATTTGTCATCCATGAAATGCAATGAGGATGTGTTCTCAAAGATTGGATTTTCTAATTGGAAAAAGGCATTACGAAAATTTCAGAAGCACCAAATCACTCTATCTCATGGAGAAACTGTTGAAAAGATTGTTACTATTCCTTCAACAACCAATGAAGTTGCTGAACTTCTCAGCAGCTAGAGCACACACGGAAACAATTAAGGAAAATAGCTAGAGCAATGCTGCTAATAATAATAACCAATATCCAGTTTCTGGGAAGACAGGGAATTGCTCTTCGTGGTCATTGTGATGGAAATAAACAACCAGCTCGACCACCAAGAATTTAATTCAAACTTTACCCAATTAATTCAACTTCGGGCTAAGGACAACTCGACTATGACTAAATGGATGGAAAGGTCGCAAGATAGGTTTACAAGTCCAACTATTCAAAATGAAATTCTTCAAATAATGGGTCAATTACCATTCTCCGAAGCATTGCATCAAACATTTCAGGAAAATGGTTCACTATTATGGCAGATGAAACCACAGATCAAACCAACACTGAACAGATGGTTATTTGCCTATGTTATGTAAATGATGATCTGGAAGTGTATGAAGAGTTTATCGAACTTTACAGCATGGACAATACATCTGCTGAAAGCATAACCGCAACCATAAAAGATGTTATTCTGTGTCTGAATCTTCCGATTAGCAATTATTGTCGTGGTCAATGCTACGATGGTGCCAGCATTATGGCAGGTAGTAAGACTGGAGTTGCAAAGCGAATAAGTGACATTGAATCCAAAGCTCTGTATTCGCTGACTGCTATGGTCACGCTTTAAACTTGGCAGCACAAGATACTCTCAAAGGTATCAGCACCATGAAAGATACACTGAATATTGTTGAGGAAATAACGAAATTGATTAAGAAATCTCCAGTAGTAGGTGATGAGTACGTCTCAACCAATTCGTCTTCTGATTGGTCGAGAGATTCACGTGACCTATCTGGCTTCT
>JAUZNC010059518.1:0-10054 GCA_034780395.1 Vannuccia rotundouncinata | reverse complement strand
TTGACGTATAGAGGGGTTGAAAATAGAGGAAAGAGAGAGGAGACGGAATGCCTCAACTGATTTATGATTGTTTTATTTTAAAAATAAATTTTCAGAGTTGAGAATCGTGGGGGAGGAGTAGATAGTGGTGAATGTAAAAAGCGAAAAATAGGATATACTGGGGTAGAATGAGGATAAACGTCGAGTAAAAAATAATTATTTCGTTTTAAATCCTTCACATAAGTACAACTTTTTAATTATGCAAAAGGAAATAATAAGGATAATTTCAGACACCCACGATAGTTAATAATGGTAAATAATTATAAATCAAATTGGAATTACAAATCTAAACTATTTCCTTTTCGTAGCAAATTATTTAACATACACACAAATTATTTGTCAAACTTTAACTAAAGAAAGTGCCTTTATTTAGCCTGTGTTCCTCTGTCCGTTAAAAAAACACCTTTGACATGGAACACAACAATCAGAATCTTAAAACAGAAAGAATAAGGTACTGGCAACTTGTTGGTTAGTTGTGTACCTTATTATATCACAACCTTTTATAGAGTATGGAGAACTAATTTAAATGATAAGTCTTTGAATATAATATTATTTATTGAAACTATGGAACCAAATTATATGTTTTATGAAAGTTATATAAATATGTTATAAACTGAAAATATAAGTAACATGGGTTAGAAAATTGTAATAATTTGTTGTTATTAATATTAAATATTTAAATCTTTATTTGATCTTCGAACTTCCAGCTGATAATCGAATTAAATAAAATTTCTAGTGTAATCGAATCAGCGGAGTGAGTTATGATAGATGTCGGAGACCCTTAATCATATTAATATTACTGCAACAGCAATAAAGCCATATTAACATCAACTCTTCTGGAAGTTAGCAAGCAACTAAAATTTATCTGTCAACAGAAATAGGCAAAATACGACTTCAACTAGCTCAGTCTACATTAATAACTCTATTTATGTGTGACCCAATGTCCATTTTAAAGATGAAGCACTCAGGTGGGTTAAATGGAAACAAACTGAACAAATTAATGAATCTTAAATTCCCTGTCGATATCGGACAATTTGGTAGCTTTTGATGGATAAAATTATATAAAATCTAACAGAGCTTCTTTAATTGTAAGAAATAAAAAAAGTATTACAAATTAACAAAAAAGCGATAAGTTCAGTTTATTCTATGGATCTGACATAAATAGCTGATGTGAAGATTCCAAAAAAGAGTATCATGTAATCAATTAATCTGAATTAGTTTTTAAGTGAATAATATAATCATCTACATAAAGAGAATAAATTTCCGGAAACAGATTATGTATAAAATTAGTATTTTTATATGGACAAAACAGGGCAAGGAAAAAATTAGAACTTAAAGATTAATTAAGAAAAATAATTACAAAATAGAAAAAAAGTTGTGGTAAATTGTATAATTATATTTATTTTTTACATTATTTAATACAAAGATAGCAAAATAGCCAAAATTACTTCATCCAAATTGACGCATTTGTGTTTGATATCAACGAAGTTGGTGAAGAATTTGGAAAGACAGGTCTCCAGATATTTCTACAATTAACAAAAATAAATAAATAAAGGGAGGGAGGGATACACGAAGTGTTATTTAGTTATCTTACCTGTTCCAAATGGAGAATGAGAGTAGCGAAGAAGCGACACCCTTTCCTTATAGAGAACATGTCAGCGAAGGAGGGTGCGATAGAAAGTGTGTCCTCAACCAAGGACCGCACCAGATGGCCTCTTTGCGTCTCCAGAATTGTGCGACTGAGAATTATGAAGGACAAGAACCAATACAAGATTTTTGAAGGACATTTCAACGCAAAATATACAGTAACAGTAAAGTAATAAGTATATTATTCCATTATTCTACCATATTGAATCATATCAAAGTTAGCAATTACAAATTTTGCGTCTGTATAAATCGATTGATAAGTCAAAACACTTTAACAACTTTTCTTTAATATATCAGCTTCTTTAGTTATCTATTATTCATGATATTCTTGAAATTCCAAAAATTCAACATTATAATAAATACAGTAAATAACATTCGTTTAAAGTAGTTATTTACCTCTAGATATTCTCTCCTAACTCTATAGTACAAGTGGCCACAAAGTATGACATATCAAGAGGGTAAGTAAACAATGACACAGGAGTTACACAATCTTTCCTCAAAACACACACAAATCCTTAAATTTATCTAGAAATATGGAAGCACTGCAAATCGGTATTGCAATCTAAAACTATTTAAAATTATTATAATTTTAATCAAATAGTAAAAGCAAAATGTTGAAAACTAACTTCTGAGATGTGGGAACTTGAATCTTGAAGAGGGACATTTCGAATTCATCAATCTGGAGTAACCGACCGTACATCTACAGATCAAGCCAGATAAAGAGAGAGTCATAAAGTTAATATTAATTTTCTTACCGAATGATCAAACAGTGCCGAGATATAAATATGAGTGTTTTGACCACTAAACACAATTTTAATAATTATCTATTAAATATTTAAAAATAGTTTTAAGACTATCAATAGACTGAATAAGCACTAGCATTACTATAAGAAACAATTTATAAATATAGTGTGTCATATTATCCTTTAATGTGAACTTTGTCCATTTTAATTGCATCCCTAAACATTTTCAAATTATTCTTCATAATAAATTAACAAATGCAATATTATTTCTTGATTATTATTATTATTTAAAAATTCCAACATATCATCTACTCACAATATATAGACCTAAATTACAGACCAAAAAGAAGACATGACGTCTAATAAAAGCAACAAACACATGTAATTATATATTATTAACTCGAGAAATATCAGGTTAGAACAACGGAGGCGTGTTTAAAATTAAAAATGAGAATTTTAAAATATGAATAAGCTGAAAGGGTCAAAAAAGATGCAAGTTTTAAATAATTAAATTATTCCCACAATGGATAATTATAAGATGAAAATAATATCAAAGTATAGATTTTGTATCAATAAGTAAACAGGAAATAATTATTATATCACCTTTTCAATGGTTAGCAGAAGTTGGCGATATATTCGATGCTGCTTTCTGTCGATTTGAGCAGACGTAGAGGAACCATGAACGGTCTCTAAGGGGGGCGGAGTACCGCTACTTCCCTTGTTCTATGAGGATAGCACGAAATTAGCCATGTATAAGGAATTTTTTTAGCAAATGAACAATTTAGCTAAAGTTGGACGGCTTTGCAAGGTGGGACTTACAGCTGGTCGTTTAGTTGTTGTCACGGTGACGAAGGAGGAAGAGCCAGTGCCTCCTGTAGCGGCGGAAGTTGGCACATCGATGATCTTACGGGGATTGTGGACACTTGACAATGTCAATTTGCCGAGGGAATTTTCGAATTGAACCACCTGTGAGTGAGGTATTATTTTAAGGCTAAATTATGGACGTAGATATAACAAACAAGCAAAGAGCACAAACCGTGTACGGCTTCATAGCCACATTGCCCAAGGTGGGGTCCAAACCTTCCGGGACAGCACTGCCCTCTGGCAAGAGTCCCGGGCCCCCCTGCCCTGTGCACACAGACACCTGGTCTGCGGTGACGGGGGCAACAAGACTGAGGAGAGGGTGTGGGCCCACTGGTCTCCCTGCCTCCATGTCGGCCTGTCGTTCACTTAGCAGCTTGTGGATGCGTCGTATTGTGCAGTAGTAGTCCTGATTAAGATGGAGAAAAGGAGTCAAGTGACAGATCATTCAAAAAGTTACAAAGAGTCCTCCAATTGAAGAAGCACAGCTTAAAACCGTAAAATATGCAAACAAGGGAGGAGGATACGGTAAATTGTTGAAAGTCACTAAAAATATATTTCAATCAAAAAATAATTGTTTCAAAGTCTTCAAAATAACACCCTAATGTTCAAGACAAGTACCATTTTAAAAGGAAAAAATATTTCCATTAAAAGTTATCTAACTTTTTCCAGTCACCGTTCCTAAAATAGCATGATAACAACGACACAGATCAAAGATAGTTGTTACATGTACTCCCACTCTAACCCTGACAACCATAACAAGACTACGTGTTTCCTGCTATTTTTAAAGATGAAAAAGTAACTCAGTTTGTCGTCAGGTTGTTATAAATAAAATAGATGTTGTTAATTGATATACGGCAACATAGTTCATAATCTACAAGTCATAACATCGCATAGAAGAAATCGGGACTTCGTAGGTATGTAGGTAAAAACAAAATATTTATATTTTAATAATTATATTTATATTAATTATTTGTAACTAATCAAATTTGACAAAAATATGCTAAAAGAATAAAACTACATCATTTCCTCCATGGTAGTTTTTATAATATTTTCTAACAGCCTAAATTAAAAATTGTTTCGCTTACAATTTTAAAGCATTTTAAAGATGCTTAGCAATGATTTCTGAATTGAACTTCAATCGAAACCGTCAACTTTCGTTAATATTTATAACTACTAAATAATAAAATAAAGCGTCACCACAAACTTCGCGGAGTATTCGACCTATCGGAATCCGTTTTAACTTTTCATCTTATAGTTTTTATAGTAACTATTTTAAGAATAATAATCAACATTAATTAAGTCGCTGAATAGTCTTAAATACTTTGAATCTGATGTTGTTCAACAAGACTAACCTAACTAGAACAATGCATTTGTTGGGAAATAACCGTTTGCCTTGTTTCATTCGGAACAGTATTATGTCATTCCATCGAAAAAATATTCAAATATTGCTTTGCTGAAGCAAACTAAAGAGAAATTTTATTTCCTGTAAGTTTTTCACAATTAAAACAATACTATAAATCTTACATTTAAAAAAAAGCATTAGTGTGTTTCATCAGTCATTGTGAACTTTCAGACAAATTTATTATTAATGTATTTAATTTATGTATTATACAGATAATTTTTATTTGACGGTGTAAAATCAAACATAATACTATATTCAAGTTGAAATAATGTGTGAAAACAAAAACACCAAACTATCTTTAAAAATTCACAAGTTGTTCAATAGTGTTTTAACAATAAAAAGTAATTACAAATTTTTATCAGTTCAGACTACCTACTCAATTAATATATTGAATTTTTACTAACCTTTATGAATTAAAAAAAAAAATAGATATTAGAGTGAGTTTGTGAAGTTACATGTTCGGTATGTGTACGACCAAACTACCAAACTATAATTCAATTGAATCCATGAATCCAAAACACAAATACTATCAAAAAGTAGCTGTTCGATATTTTACCAACAATATAAGCAGTCACTCAATCATCCAGTACAATCCACTTAGTCTGGAACTTTTACACAATAAGTAAAATCTAATACAATAAGGAATCTTTATATAAGTGAAAAGCTCTTAGTATGACATATAACTGTTGACAACATAGCTGCTTATTGTTCGAAACTCATCTGAGGTATTATCTAAACTCGAACCGAGATCAACAACAGAACCTGTGAATTGTTTGACAGTCCAAGGTCGATTCTCTAATTATTTCCTGTTTATTTTTAGAAATCAAGGAAGCAAACAAATAATATGATTCAAATGAGTTCTGTGGTTACCTGCACATAAGGACTGTCCACGACAAGCGGCCTCGTCTGCACCTTGACAACCCAGTCCTTCTCACTCTCATTCATCCAGTTCCCCTGCATCACGTCCACTTCGTCAGACTCCTGTTCCTCGTCGGAGTTTTCCGGCGTGGCCCACTCGGGGAAGCCTCGGTACTGGGCGGAGGAATGTCGACGGGGGGAGGAGTCGTGGTTGGGTGCTCGCATCTGCATCTGATGTCTGTGGGGGGAATGTAACACACGTTAGACATCTTTAACGTTATCCTAACAACCAGTGAGGCAGCAATGAGCCCTACTTCATCTCCTGCATTCGAATCATGTGCTGCTGTTGCTGGTGCAGGAAGGCCCTCTCCATGTGGGGGGGCATCATGGGTCCTCTAGGCGGCATAGGGGGCATGAACGGGGGCTGGGGACCTTGCTGGTGCATAGCGTTGTACGTCATGTACCGGAGGGCCTGCTGGAACTGGGCGTGGACAATTTGGGGCTTTTCCCCCGCTTGTAGACGAGACTGAGCCCACTGTTGTAGTTGTCCTTGCATTTGTGCCTGTGTTATTGTTTAATTAAAAAAACCTGTTCATTCATTGCGAGTGAAAATTCTATAAGAAATCGTAAATCATAGAATCTTGAACTAAAATTACACGATATTAAAAATCTTTCTTGTGTAAGTGTGGGTGGATTTTTTGTTTGTTGCAAAAATGCAGAAATTTTATCTATTTTTGCAACAACAACAAAACCCCACACACTTAATCGGTGGATAAACCATCAACAAAGTGACACAGGATTCTAATCTCACAAATTAATTTCCCCGTCCCCACAGATATATCTGGTAAAGAAAACTACGATTAAATAAGTAAATAAACACTGCGTCAATTCATCTTACCATTCATCCAATTGAAGTCAGATCATGTTACCAAATAGGATAAATTAAGCTTTCAATTATCAACAAATACTCACAGCCTGCATCATATTCTGCCGCACTTGTTGTTGTTGCTGTTGTCGCTGCATTATCTGTTGCTTGAACATTAGCTGCTGTTGCAGTGTCATTGGGGGTGCTGTGGACGGACCCCCTGGCGAAGAATGCAGAGGTGGTGTCGCTGCTGAATTCTGGGGCACAGGGGAACGAGCCTGCTGACAGTTGTTTTGAAGTTCCCTCTCCAAATCCTGGAGAGTACGAGGAACGGGGAGTTGTGGGGAGAGGCCGGGATTTGATAGGGGTGTGCGGAGTAGAGATTGTATCATCTCTTCGGGGAACCCGGGGCTGTTATTCTGGACATATGGGCAAAATAAAACTCAGTAGAAATGAAAATAACTTTAAAAAGAAAACTATTAGAAATAAAAACAATGTTAAATATATATTTGTTACAAATATTTATTAAAGTGTGAAAAACAATTACTGAAACGTCCAATACTGATATTCTGAAAGTTTTGATTCAATCAATTATCCTAATTATATGAACCGGTCACACTTTGACTTAGTTGATGGATTGTGGATACATGCTTGAAGAAACCTACGTCATCTTCTTATCAAAAAAACAATTAAGAGAGAATTCGAAAAAATAGGTATGGCGCTTAAAATAGAAAAATTTACATAATATACAGAGTAAACAATTTAAATAGAAAAAAAAAAAAATTAAAATATTATTAAAAATATGCAAATGAAGCATTCAAAACGTTATCAATTATTAACCACATGGAAGAGGTCATATCCCATGCAAATGTTCGAAAAGAATCAGTGGAAGGATAACTTCAGATAAAAATGTATAAAAAAGAGATTTTCAAAGGGTCAAATATAAGAAAGCATTTTCAAGAGACTGCTCAATAAATTGTTAACAATCACTAGTATTATATTATATAAAAATATGAAATAGACTAGGTATTAATAAGTTTTATATCTCATTGACATTCTAATGTAAAAAAGTAAAAAGGAATTTTTTAAAAAAATAGTAGTCGGTAGAGGATAATAATTCGAGGGGGGTTCAAGGAATATATATATATGTACATTTTTTTAAATTTAAGGATTCTGAAGGGGCATTACAAAATATAAGGGTTCTCAAGGGATAGTGGGAACCCTGTGTATTATATAAATTAACGCTGGGTGGCTCATGCGTTTACGGGCTAGTGTCTCAGTTTTATATCCAACCATTTAAACATAAAATTCTTACTACTGTGCAAAACTATATTCTAATCATTAAAATAAAATTATGGATAAAATATACTTTTAAACATTATATTACTAATAAGTAGAATATATTATATAACATCAATTTTAAACTAGTTTTTGAAATAATTACAAGAGTCAAACAGTTTGATGAAATTTTGTTATCACATTGAGGGTGTAAAACAAATTCAAAGTGAAACGTATGATTCATAAATTAGCAACTAAATTACTATTAAATTTTTAAAAGTAATTAAGGCATTATGTGTGCGGACTGGTTGCCCTCACTTACAAAACAATACTCTTATAATGATAGTGTACTTAGAATAATATACTAATAAATACGGAGCATGGTGTCACCTCATTTGGCCTGGAACCATTATTGTCGCCTAGACCAGGAGGTGGAAAACCAGGTGGCAGTGGTCTCCCAGGAGTTCTCTGCATAAACTGGGGTCGAACTTGGGGTGTGGGTAATACGGGCATACCTCCCAGGTCTTTGGGGACACCCCAGATGTTTTCGCCACCTCCACTAGTTGCTATAGGAACGGCACCGGGATTATGATGGTAGCGATTGCTAATGGAACCGGGTAAACAACGGGAAACATTGATAATGGCAGGATCATCGAGTTCTTCTTCGTCATCAATAACTAGGCGCTGGATAGTCTCCTCCACGTTTACACCCTGTAGTGAAAATAATGGGAAAGTGAGTTTTCACCAAACATACACGTACATAATAAATAATACACTTTGTACAAAAATTATGGATAACAAAACAGTAGAAAAGATTGCACAATTAAAAGTATGCATAGAACCCTCAAATATAAATAATCTCCAACTTAAACAATATATTCTCACGACTTACAATTTGATAGAACTGAAATAAAATGAACAAATAATATTGATTTTAACAAAATTATGACTGAAAACCCTAGTAGCCAAAATACAATCAAAACACCAGATCAATAATGTTGAAACTCTCGGCTAATTAATGTGCACCCTATCAAGGCGTGTAGATATATTCAATTAACATATTATTATATTGCGTACTAACGTTAAGTACAACTGAAGATATGATTTGATCTGCTGACTGCAACAACATTATGGACATTCGGGTTATGTTAAAAAAATGATATTATGCAATGATTCAATTTGACATTGATTTTTCAATTACCATTTATCAATGTTTAATGGACCTGTATGACAAATATCGAACAAATTTATCTATACATAAATATTATTGTACTTAAATTTCCCCAAGTAAAATTTCCTCTCAATTAGTAACTAACCCATCTTAATATTGCATTTAAAACAATTTTTTTATATCTATAATGAATATAACACGTTCATCTAAAATTCTAAAATCACCTACCACACAATCCTCATCTTCGTCATCTAGATGACGTCTCGGGTTCTGTACACTCCTCCTCAAATCCATGACATCGTCAAAGCACATTTCCCCCAGCGTAGGAAGCATGAGGTCGGCTGGTTTTCCCACAGGACTCGACCTGCCTTCCTCGTCCCCAAATTGGAATGGTTCAAAGCCATCATGTTCATTGCCGGCCAGTCGTTCATGTTCCGTCTCCCAGTCACCTATAATACAGTTAATAAGGCGACCAGATGTCATCAAAATTCGCTATAATTAATTAAAAATTCCTTTGTAAGCTTTTACTGTGTTAAATAGATTTAAAATAACAAATAAAACCAATCTTCAAGTTCAGTAAAAAAAATAATTTACCAGCTTCTGCAGCACCAAATGTTTCACAATTGAGTGTGTCTTCTTCCTCATGAGAAGTCACACGTAACACTTCATTACGTCCCTGGAAAATAATTATTTATTTTATTCACTATGAAAGCAAAAATATCTTTAAATTGAATCAATTAGCTTCACACATGCATTTTTCAATTATTTTAATTCAAGGATTCATTCCAGCGATGTTTTCTTATTAATATCAGTGACTCTTGAGTGTGTTTGGGAGACACGCTCATAAATGCACACAATGAGCACCTCACTAAACTATTTTAATGAGGACTCATAAAAGGTGTTCAGAAGATGCACTCATTGAGCCATCATAATTGAAGTGCTCATAAACACTAAATTCTCTATTTACTATAAATAGATATTCATGACTCCCCTGCACAGGACAGTTGAGCTTCATTGAGATCATTTGTAAAAATGTTCAGCCAGCACATAGAAAAATGAAATGACTTGAAGCCTATTATCTACCCCAGGAAAAACATTATTCCATTTTGTGGTTTTATCTAATCTATATAAAGGAAGGATTAGACAAGAGAGATGATAAAGACGAAAGTGATTCCATTGAATCCTGA
>JAUZNC010059517.1:11700-45733 GCA_034780395.1 Vannuccia rotundouncinata | reverse complement strand
AATAAATTTTATATTTATACGTCTGTCCTGTTCAATTATTAACAATTGATGTTCCTGTTTTGTTCATAAACACGTTAGCTACAATGTTTAAGAGTACAATATAGTTTTAGTTTTCAGAATTTACAACATATCATGAATTTTAAAATAACAATAAAGATCTAACAATACGTTAGTTGCTAAAAATATATTATTCAAAACCAAATCATAATGGAAAGTGATAAACAAAAGATATTTTTCCATTATGGACCAGTGTTTCTCAGAGATATACACTTAATAAAAATAAAAGTTTACAAATTGTTCAATTTGTTTTATTAATAGTTTAAAGATATATAAGTTAGTAGTAGGGGTGGGGTAACTCTGTGACACTTTTCTCGATTTTAATTGGTAGAGAGGACCCCCTCACACCTCTGCGCTAGTTAAATTTTTCGCACCTTTACTAGTTATATTTTCCGGACCTTTACGTGTTAAATTTTGACGAATGAGAATCGAATATCACGCTATATAAGTAGCTGTTTTCATTCACAATTCTTTCGAGCTCACTGACGGTCGTCTCCTCGCCAGCAGTCTCCTCATTTATTTTATCTGTCTCCAGTTTTCGATCCAGTCTCTCAGTCCTTGGTCCAGCTACAGTTTCTCAGTCTCCAGTCTATCCGTGTCTCTCAACGTCCAACAAGTCTCCAGTCTACATTCATTATACTTATACCATTCATTGAGGGAAAACTGTCATCACACTTCACTTTCGAAAGCGGCTATAAACAATGATGAAGTAATTAAAATTCATTATAGAGTAAGCATGTTTGAATATTCAATGCCGATGAGGGGTGGTGGATTTCTTGCATCCATGCCCGTATACGCCGGCAGCCGTCGTGAAGTTGGGGGAGGTTTCTTCAGCACCATCAAGAGATTTGCTATTCATATTCTGAGAAAATTATTGCCAAACATGTTAAATGCTGGTAAGCGTGTTACACAAACTGCCATCAAAGTTGGTACAGGTCTCATTGGACACGTTGTCACCGGAAATCATAATGATGTTCGTAAAAATCTCAGAAAGCGTGCAAGGAGTGAAATTGGTAATATAAGTCGTGAATATATTGGAAAGGATATTCTAGCCCCTCGCGTTGCAAACCAAAAGGGGCCTAAGAGGCCTATAATTAAAAGTAAGAAATGTCCAATTCCATCTAAGAAACGGAAAGTGCAAAGTATGTGCCCCAGCAAGAAGACAAAGAAGAGAAAGAGCAAAGCCAAGAATATCTGACTCTAATTATGTTGCTTACATATAGTGATTGTCTCTGCACCAAGTCCGAGTTGGGGCTTTTTGATCAGCGACCAATGCAAATGGTTATGAACCAAGCACAGTGAGTTGATATCCATCTTCTCAATACGTTTGATATCCGTTTCCCAAGACAATGTCCCGATAGAATTTTCCATTTCGGGTTCCTCCGATGAATATATCGATCTTAATGATATATTTTTAGAGCTGTCCTGTAAAGTTGTAAAAACAGATGGGAGTGTTTTTGCTGCGGATAGACAAGGGCTCCCATCAACAATATTTTACATAGACTTTTCTCTGATGTTAAACTGATTATGGGTGCAACCCAGGTGGAGGGAGGAGTGCAGCTATATCTCTACCATGCTCTTCTGAGTAATATACTTCCATACTCCAATTTAGATAATGGAAGTCAATTTGCCGCAAGTGGTTTTGTTAAGGATACTGCGGGTAAAATGGAAACTGCCGAAAATACTGGTCACATCGCTCGATTGGCGAGCACTTTGAATAGTAAAACCTTTCAACTATGCGGTCTTTTTTGGCTCGATATGATTACACAGAATAAATACCTACTCAATCAATTGGATTTCCATATTAAACTCGTACGAGCCAAGTCTGATTTCTACATGATGTTTGATAGTGGACGAATTAAAATTATCGATGCAGTACTACATATTCGACGAGTAAAAATCGCACCAAACATCATTTTTTGGAATATGAGAGACAAATTCTGACTCGTAATGCCATATATTCTGTACAACATACATAAATTCTTACCTATACTACCCCGACATGATGATTAAATGAAACGATACACGTTGGTTTTTCTTCCTAATTCATAGGTGAACGTTTCCATTTGTAAAAGAGGTGGCTCCAAAATATAAGTATCATAGGGAAGATGGTGTAGTGTAAAAGTTATGACTGCATCCAGATATATAACTGCTCCCATAATATGTAATTTACGGCTGAAAAAATAAATAAAGACCATATTTTAGCACATTTCACACTATACATATAAGATTTTTGCATATAGTAGCGAATACAAATATTGGCTTGCTTAATTGGATGAAACAGACAATTGAATATAACAGAAGCAGGCAGTTAAAATTGGCCGCGAAACACTTTATTAACACATGTAGATGACATTGATGAGAGCAGGAGAAAATACTACCGTTTCCTAAAATATTCTCCAATTATTAAAAAAATATAATATTAGAATATCTATAAACAAGAGTCTAAATGAGTCATTAAAAAATATTAAAAATAAAATATGGATTCCACTTTAAAGCATATGAGCTCCATGCTAGTCGTGGGACCGAGCATGTCTGGAAAGACAACATTTGTTGAAGATTTAATTACTCACCGTAATACAGTATATGATAAATCACCAAGACATATAAAATGGTTCATCGGAAGTCAAAACGAGGGACCAAAAATGAACAAGGATGAATACAGTATATATAAGAGATTGCCCAAATCCTTCGATATGGTTCAACCTTATGATTTGGTTGTTTTAGATGATTTAATGAATGAAGTGGAAAACCCTAAAATTGAAGGCAATTTATTTACACGCCTGGTACACCACATGTTCTGTACTGCTATTTCAATTAGCCAGAATCTATTTCAAAGAGGTAAACAGCTCAAACCCGAGCTTTCAATACTTATTATATGGTCACTCAATATGGTCCTTTTTAAAAATCCAAGCGATGCAAGTCTGATTGATGTACTCTCACGTCAGATGTACCCTAGACATGGGAAATTCCTTAATCAAGCATATAGAGATGAAACTTCCAGGAAACCATATGCATACCTTTTTATAGATTTGAATCAAGAAACACCTGATATTTTTAAATTTAATATTTTAAATATAAATTTAATTAAATTGATTATTTAAAAGAAATTTACCTAATGAAGAACCACAAATCGTTTACATGCAATTTATCATCAAGCAGTTTTAAACAAAATTAAATATATTATTACAAATTGCTATAAACAATCAGGAGAGATTCAGTTCTATAGTATAAACAATGAACTCTCACAAAGAAAAACAGACAAGGAAATTTACATTCAGTTGATTGAAAGCAGTGGAAATAGAAAAAGCTACACAGCTCTCATCAAAAAGGCATAAAAAACGAGCTATAACCCAGATCGCCTATCACTACTATAAGAAGGATAGAAAACTCAATCCAAAACATACGATAAAACTTCAACCAAACAGGGGAATAATTTGCAAATTTGCCAAAATGTGTCTATCACATACTCGTCGTCGCGGGAAAAAAAGTACACTGCAAAACGGAAGGGGTTAAAAAAGCACTTCAACTATTAATCAATCAAAAGGGTGAAATATTTCCAGCATTCAACCCTCTATTTATTTCAATGGCAACAGCAGCAGCCCCAATCGCTGCAAAAGCAACAGTCACAGGAGTGGTACCTGTCGGAGCTGGAGCAATCGTTAATAAAATTTCAGGAAATTAAAAATTCAAATACTCTCTATCGTCATTTCAGGACTTTAGTATACCCGTATAAAAATGAATGAACCTGCCACATTACCAAATAAAAATTTACCAGGGGCCTAGATGTCACTATCTCAAACTACTCACATACAAAATAATTACACTCTCATTAACCGTACATTTCGCTTATAAATCGGTTATTGATACTAAAGCTAATATTTTTCATTTCACAAACTATATTGTTAATAGTAGACATATTTATTAGAGTCAGTTTAATTTGTCCACTTAAATAAAAGTTTATCATAGAAATTATCATTGATTTGGAAGATATTTTTTCTGTGTTGCATTGTGCTGTTAGCAATTTTTAATAAATTTGGCGTGTTCTATGTGTTTTTATGTTTCTTTTAGTTTATAATAATGATTTTTTAAATTTAATTTTCCATAGAGCATAAACAAACATTATTAATATAAAAAAAATATTACCAAAACGATCAAAAATATATTTACAAATTTTGGATCTGTGAATTCTAGTTGAACAGTTTATCTAATTATCTCAGAATCTTAAAATCATAAAATAAAAGTTCTAACATATAATTTTATGTTTTCCATAATCTGAATAGAAGATCAGTAGTTTGTGAAATGCAAAACAATATTAAAATAGTAGATTCGTAATCGTAAATCACTTATGAAATCTTCTTCTATATGCCATCACAATTTTAAAAAATGTCTTGTACCTTTAGTTTTTATACCTCCCCACTCGTGGGGTTTTACTATAATACGTAAATCACAGCGTAATTTTCTACATGAAAAATAAGCCTTTGTGAATATTTAGTATTTATATAACGTAAGTCAATTATTCAAATTAAATATTTAAGAAATATTTAAATAATAAAAACTTGTTTTCTGTAAATAAATTTCCTTCAATCCCATAGTAAAAAATTAATAAAATTTGTATAACTCTATTTGATATATTTGGATATTTAAAATGTTTACAATTACAGAGTTGATACAAGGAATATTATATGATCCTGTATATGTACTATGTAATGTGAATACAATAAATTAAATATAACAATACAAAAAAATTGTCAAATTGTTTAAAATATAAAAAGATGATGGGTGATTACATAACAACAAATATAAACAGAAAGAAATAAAACAAACAGTAAAATATCAGCTATTTTCAGAATCAATATATATAGGACAATAATGTAAAAGTGATCAACTCATTCATAGCATTCGCAGATGTAAAAAAAAGAATTTTGATAAATATCATTAAAAGAATAGTGATCTATAGCGGTACTTGCATTGGTTGTGGTCACTGCTGTAAGAACCATATAATGCTGTACATGATTGTTGTAATTATTCATTTGAATTTTATATCCCGACGGTATCGTCATAGTGTTTCCTTCAATTTGATTGAAAAATCCTGTCATCGCGTTGCCGGTAGCAACTGGACGAACTCCTCCAACATGTACATTTATATATGTACCGTGCATAGTTTGGGATCCACCGCTTCGAAGAGCTGTAAACATGGAAACATTTGAAAACAAATGATAAAATTAATTTAAACAAATTTGAATCTAAACATAACAATAATTTTTCAATGTGTGATACATACTTTTAACAGTATTTAAGTAGGAAGGAATATCCAATGACATAACATCCAAAAAATAATTAATTACAAAACTAGTTTTATTTATTTATTAAATTCTGTATAAAATATGTAAAAGTTGTTCTTGTATTACAAAATATTCTATAAAATATTAATATTTAAACATACAATTAATAGCTAGGAGGATGAGTTATTAAATATGTAACACTTATAAAAAATGCACCAGTATAAAGATTGAAATTATTTTAATTTTCAAAAAATATATAAAAATTAAAAAAAAAACTATTTGCAAAATTTCATTCACACTGAATGTTATTTTCCATCCAATTAAAAACAGCGGTCTGTTGGGCTGTCGTGTTGAACTCCGCCAGTCTTCCACCTGCCTCCAAACAGTTTCTCTCGCTCAGCCACCGCATGCAGAACTAATGACCGCCCGACAAAATATCGCTTTCCGTCCACTTCAATATTGATTTTTGAACAACAAATTTTTTTTTAAAGACATTGGATTTTGTTGATGTCATCGTTGACGTAATTTCACTTTCTGGATAAGCATTACAGATGCAGCTGTCGTTGTTAAATTTAAAAAGACAAACTTGCTTTCCATGACATAAAATTACACAACTGGGAATATTTACATTGGAAGATAAATGTTTGACCATAATAACACGATCAAAACTCGGTGAGCAAAAATGTACATTAGACGAAAGATAGAAAGATTCGACAAGAAAAAAGCCGGCAAGAATAATTTAACAAGGTGGAAAACATCTCGTCCTTATTAAAAGCTAAAGAAATTACTATGACGTTGATATAGATATATTTATAAATATAAATTTTATCAATTTGTATCGTGACAGTACCTAACATATTTTAGATTAAATCTAAGTTATTTAATATATGCCGGTTCTTTTTAACTATTAACAATTGTTTTTCATGTTTTTGTTCATAAACACGCTACAATAATATAAGAGTATAATATTATATATGTTTATACTTCATAATATTAAAAAATATCATGAATGTTTAAATAACAATAAAGATCTAACAATACATTAGTTAGTAAAAAGAGATATTTAAACTCATTTTTCTATTAAAACAATTCATAATTGAAAGTGTTATAAACATTTAAGCATATTTTCTGTGCCGCAGTTTCAGAGATACACTTGATTCAAATATATTTTGAAATTATTCAACTTGTTTTATTTAGTTTGAAGTTGTATTCGTGTTATAATATATGAAGACTGCTTCAATTTATATTTGTTGGATTAGAGCTTATATGAGTCTTTATTTTTTATTCGAATTCTAATGAATTAAATACAATCAATCTACAGTTAAATTAACTCTTCTCATGTTTAAAATACAAAAATATTAGGACATTTTTTCAAAGAAATAATGATGCATTTAGATACTTTAAATAAATGTTTCTATCTATTGGTAATATATTGTATTCATCCAGAATGCATTACAAAGTAGTTATTTGTGATTTAATGTATTTCTGGCTTGGAAATTAAACGTTTTATTATTATATTTCATAAAAGTCATTGAATGATCCAAAGGGGGCGGGGGCGTCCAGCGCCTACCCCCCCCCCCTTCCCCTAAAATTTTATGAATGGCGCCTTTTTGCGGAACTAGATTTTTCAGATATCTCCGCAGACTATTTTTTTTTAAATAGAGTATAAACATATTTGTAAATTACAATAAAACTTTGTAGCCGTAAAATGGGTTGAAAAGAACAAATCCGGTGTCAGATTTTGATTTCGAGTTTTAGTTATTTTTACAGCTACCTTTTGGGGAAAAATTGAAAAATGTCTGTATCCCAAACTTTTTTTGGTGCTTCGATCGACTCAAAACTTTAAGGATAAGCTTTTTAGAGCTCTTCCATAACACCCGGAAAAAATCTAAGAAAAATATTAAAAGGAGTCAAAAATTGTTTTGTAGTGTACACTAGCGTGTCTAAAAAATAAGGCATCCTAAGTAGGTTCGATATTTTAAACCAACAACGGACTATTGTGTCTAGACATTCAACTAAGAAATTTACCAAAGGAATCGGATGAAAAACACATCAAAAAAGTTAGGCCCTTTTAAAGATTTTTGAAAAAATGAAGAAGCAAATTTAATTCGCCCAAATCAAAAAATAATGAATGCTATTGTTTGTAAAATTGAATAGTTAGTGCAGACAATTTTTTATTGAAATTGGAGCTTTCCTGGAGCGTCCAGAGTAAAATCCGAATGAAAGGGTTTAAAATGTGTTACCAGATTTAAAGATAAGTATATGTCCGAATTTAGATTTTTTTGCTTGGCACGTTCGTAAAGTGAGCGCACACATTACATTAAATAGAATTTTCATATGGAGCTTTATAAATCGTTTTTTTCTAGATAACAAATTATGGACATTTTAGGCTTTTTGATTTTACAACTACTTTTGGACTGTAAAAGGAATCAGGAATGGACGATTCAGTAGTTGGTCGCGGGCAACATTTATTTGTATTATTTATTATTTATTATTTATTATTTCTAATTTATATAATTGTTTATATTTATAAGCTCAATTGAAGATTATTTTTTTATATATAATCGAATTTGAACGCTTTTCGTCCAATTACGTAAATATTATACATTTTGGCAACGTAAAACTCCCTATAAGAAGATGTATGTGATGCCGGGGAATCCGTTCGTGGTCATGGTTTGACGATCCGACGTTTTGTTCTCTTTTTATCGAACATCTAACAAAATTTAAAAAAAATTAAGTCCAAAATCCCTATAATACATTAAAAAGGAAAAAATTCAATTTTCTCTGGATTTTCAATGGATACAACGGATCTCGGATATTCTTTATATTTCTGGATAGATAAATCCGCCGTGATCACGAAGAGCATTCAAACTCCCTGATCCGAGCGTTAATAAAAAAAGTTATTAGCAAAGTAAAAGTCAAACAATTTCCTGAATTAATTAAAATCCAAATAAAATATACTTATTTAATATATTATATATTCTTATATTAGGAAAAATAAAAATATATCCAAATCCTATTCTTTTTTAATTGTAAAGTATAGGAAAAAATAATCCTATCACTCTGAATGCAAATTTGTTTTATTTTTTTCGACATTTTCTAACGACGCTTTATTCTATGAAAAAATTATTTAAATTACGTGGCGCCTTTTTTTCATTTGATTTCACGCCTCCCTAAGCTCACATATGAAGGAAATACACATGTCAGTCTTTAGTTTTATTCTTTGTTTTGGATAATTTTATATAAAAATAAAATATTTTTTTCCTAAACAACCGTTTTAGTAATCAAATAATTGAATTTTTTTAAAAAGAATTCTATAATTATTAAAAAGAACCGAAATCAGAAGGTAATAAAAATGACGTCCAGTATTTAATAAATTTAATTAGATTTTAAAAGACAACGAAAATTTATAACATATTTTTTTTTATTCATTAATAATATAGGTATTACTGAGTAGTATATTAGGTTATCGAATTATTTTCATATGCAGGTAAGTTGTCTTAACTTACAATTAAAATATAATCATACCTTTTATGGCAATTTGGCGACTCTAGTAGAATCTAATTATTTTTATATAAACTAAATTTATATATAATTTCATAATATCGCCAGTTTTGTAGTTTGTAAGATGTAGTTACCAAATAATTTTTTTTAAAAATTCGATAAATTTGTAGAATTGGATTTAATTTGATAATTACTAATATTTTTAAAAATACATAAAATAAAACTTTAATGTAACGCTTTTAAGAATATAAATTTTATTATTCTTTTCATAAAAAAATAGCAAATTTATATTTATTATTAGTTATACATATTTAAAAAATTTACGTTTTCAAAAATTATATAACTACAACAACGTAAATATTAGTTTTTATTACATAACTACTATATGTTTAACCCTTTTAACCCTATAAGTACGCACGGTGGAGTCGCTAGCGACCCAAAGCAATGTTTGCAACAATTTATATGAAAAAATAGATGATTGTTTGAAATGTCATTCAGTTGTATTTTTCTAATATAATGTTTTACAATTTTTTTTAATTTATTCTACAAACATATCTTAAAAATATGAATTAAAATCAAATACAAAAAATGAAAAATTACTTACAGTGGGGTCGCTAGTGACCCCAAACACAACTTAGTGTACATTATACTATGTATGTTATAGCGAGCAGTGTCAATTGTCACAGGCGAACAATGCGTTGGTGTGGTTTGTAAATTGCATTGTTGCTGAGACTCCGCGTTTCGGTTGTTTATCTGTAGAATACGCGATGACTCCGGTCACAACGTCTTCTTTTGCAAAGAGGAGGGTTGTTGGTTGGATTCCAGTTTGCTAGCGCAGGTCGACAAGAACTCGTGGAGGATCAGCTGGTCACTGGGCAGCGATGGCTGATGCAATCATATTTTTTGCCAATAGTTCGAGAAATAAGCCACGTCATTGTGGTTTTCCAAGATCATAGTCTGAATTCACAAAAAAGACAATTTCTGAATTGCGAGCTGCAATGTCAACAAGGTTTTAAAAGAAAATCAACGGCCACCGACGACTTTTCCGCTGGCAAAAATTTGTTCTAATTAGCTGGTCTGCAGTGTCGACAGCACCTTTTGTTTTTGTGGTGGTGAAGGATGATCTTGTTTCGTGACTTCTTTGTTATGGTGTTGGCTGGATATGAATATGACATTCTTCTGTTTTTGGGATGTAAGATACCAATTATTACAGAAATTATTTTATAAACGAACGAATAAAAATAAAGGGGTCACTATCAACCCTCAAGTAAGTAAGTTTCCTTTTTTTTATAGTACTTGGGGGGTTAAAATCATATTTTCCATCATACAACAGTACTGCCATCTAGTGAAAATTTAGCTAAACAGATTAAATTTTATTAATTCAGATGTGATTCAAGGCTATTTTTTATGTAAAAAATAATATCAAATTGTATAATTATTACTTTGGGATTGATAATTGATTAAGAAAACTTATAATACTGATTTCAGATCAATATAACAATTACTTGAAAAATATCTGATTTATTACAATAATTAAATCATTCAAAACATTGATTAAAAGCAGTTGATTAGTATTATTAATTACAATCAATTTACAAATGAATAATTATTATATATTCCTAACAAACTGGAACACAAAAAATCATATATTTGAAATTTTTATTTCTTCTATTGGCTGGATGACCCAGGATTTGAAGAGAAAAATGGACCTTGCAGCGTATTTAGAAATTTTGAAACTTATACCCCATTTCAATTGAATCATATTGTGCAGTTTATAGAATTAACGATAGATTATCTAAACACCTTCAAATCAGACAATATATATACAACTAACGAACAAAAAGTAGAGACTATCACTAGAATACAAATGAATGTGTATATTGTAAGTTTTTCGTTTGGGCAGACTTATCAGATTAAAAAAGTGCAATAAATGTAAAACAGAATCAATTCAGAGTTTATTTTTTCGTTGCAAATGAATCGAAGATGTATTATATCCCTCAGCTAGTCTTTTTTTTTATTTAATGATTCTCAACACTCATTTGTACCGAAAAGTATATCTTTTTTACAAAAACAATATTTTAACTATGAAATATGTATCACGAAAAACAGAGTGAACTTCGAATCCATTAATATTACTGGAAAGCTTATACAAAAACAATAACAAATTCAAAACCGAATTTTTTACAAAACATAAATAAACATAATTTTAAAGCATTTGCTGACATTTAAAATGTAAATAAAGAATAGTTGATGTCGAGTAGAAATTATATATCAAAATTAGAAAGTATTTATTAATTGATAAAATAGAAATAAATACTTTTGTCAAATGAAAATTACATCTTTTAATCTCACCATCTATTAACTAAACAATTCTTCACTTCCCTTTTTTCTTGGCCACCCGGCCTTCTTTTAGACGATAATAATAATAATAAAATATTATTTATAAAGCGGTTAAAAGCAGAGCTTCACTAAGCGCAACAATCAGAATTATGAATATGTACAGTCAAGAAAAAAATATGTAAATATATATATTTTAAGTAAAAAAATATTAAAACATTATATGCTGAGTCAATTATGAGAGTTAAGTAAAGGCAGCTTTGAAAAGAGATTTAAAGATGGTAATGGAGGTTATCTATAGATCATAACGTCAACATAAAAAGAGTAAATTGTCAGATTAAATAATTTAAAAATTCATTTGGATATAAAAAAAATGTATTATAATGGTGGTACACGAGGGATAGAAGAAATAGTCAGGAATACAGACTACTAACTTCTATATATAGATTTACACTTATTTTCTCTGCAGATATGATACGTGAGTAGTAAGAATCAATTATTCATATGAAATCCGTTCAGTTCCAGTACTCATTTTCAGGAATAATATATAGGTACAACTCAACAGGTAGGAACCTAAATAAATGAATCGGTGACACCACAAATATAATACATCAATATTATATATATTTATCATGAGTGGAGTCAGTGTTAGTTCTAATTGTAGCGAAGCAGTTGAACAAATCTTGACGTATCCTCAAAAACATTATGTTATACCTTTTTAAAAGTGTTTGTTTATGCTTCATCAATATACTCATACACTAATAGTGTGATGGACAATATTGACGTCTCAACCGTAATTTGTTGTCATCTCTAATTATTTTAATTAAAGGACATTTTTGTCACCAAATTATTTATTTAATGTACATTTTCCCATCAGATGTTATGGTTCATTTTGAAACTGCTTTCATATATTAGATTACAATTCTAAATACATAATTTTCAGATAATTTTTTATAAAACATTACCGAATTTGATTTAATACCTACTTAATAACAAATACTCTGGTGTGCCAAATAAACGTAACCCCGCCGTTTATTTATTTAGTGTCAAAAATAGGCAACCCCCGTTTATTTGGACCCTCCCCGAGATTATTTTTTATTTTTTAAATTGATGAACCAACCCGCGATTATTACAACCCCCCAGAGTAATTGTAGAAGAGGCTATTCTGAATACTCAGATCAATAATTACGCAAGCTATATAGAGGTATCGTACTTCCAAATTCATAATGTTGTACTGGAAATAAATCAGGTCAGTGAATAATTTGACATTGCATGTATATAGGTTATAGATATATACTTAACTTAAGACCTCCTCAAGACCGGTTTAATAATAAATACTAAGCGCTTCAATCCAACATTTTTTGTTGTGTTTCCATCTTCCTTTGACTGTTCGCCTCTAAACCTTTTAAAACGCGATGTGGATATGCATACGTTATAGCCGCATAGTATCCATATCTATTAAGGATATTGATACGGTCAATAAATAAGTTCTCCGATTGAAATGAATTATTATGTTCGAAATTAGATTTCCACAATTGTTTTATGTTTTGAATTTGTACACACATGAATTATATCGTTATAATATTTTATAAATGAAATATATGAATTATAGATTTCGAATATTACGTATTTATTTTTGATTTTAATAAATATTTCCAATAACATAATATGTTCAATACCTACAATTTATAAAATATATTCATTCAACTGTTCAGTATTATTATATAGTGTAAGCTATATACTTAATAAAATGTCTCTTTTTATCATTAGCAGTACAATTGATAAACGTTATTATGTTGTCTTCAATTAATTTAATTGGTCACATTTTATAATGTATTAATCTTTAACAATAGAAAAATTTACTACAAAAAAACTATTGTTCAAATCAAAGGTTTCATACTATATATTATATTAATCAAAACCGATATTTAGATATTGTAAATGTTAACAATGTTTTCACACTTATTTATAATTATTGCTCGAGTACTACTAGTCGAATCTTTCTATCTTTCGTCAAATGTCAATTTCTGCACTCCGAATTTTGATCGTGCTATTATGATCAAGCATTCTTTTTCCGATGTCAGTCTTACGTTTTGTGCCCTTAACTGTCATGAAAAGCAAGCTTGTCTTTTTAAATTCAGAAACGACATTTGCACCTGTTATGCTTATCCAGAAAGTGAGGTCACGTCAACTCCGGATTCAAATAAATGCCAATTCTATAATAAAAAAGTCTGTTCTTTAACAATCGATTTTGAAGTAGGAGGAAAGCGATATTTTATCGGGCCGTCATTAGTTCTTCATACCGTGGCTGAGATAAACTGTTTGGAGGCAGGTGGAAGACTGGCAGAGTTCAACACGACAGCCCAACTGACCGCTGTTTTTAATTGGATGGGAAATAACATTCAGTGTGAGTGAAATGTTATAAATTTGGTTTGCATTAGTGTACCTTATTTTATATAGTTTTATTGACTTCATAATATGGTGAAACCTTTATGCAATATTTAAGACATAAATATTTGATTGAGTTGGTCATTAAACCTCAATAATATTTCTATTAAGTATAATAATACAACTAATTAATTGATTACAAGTTGTTACGAATCATTTTAGATAAAATAATGTTGCAACAGCAAGACTTTATCCTTATGTGTCGAATAACGAATTTAGGTGATATACTAATTTTTGAAAATAAGTATTATTTTTTAATATATGGGATAAACATGGTTTCCAAACAAATTCAATGAACGAAACGTACAATTAAACAATAAAAAATATATTTCGGTTCATACATATATGTACATATGAAAAATGAATAGAAATCCTTTATTGATAAAATTAAAATTTCGTAATAATATAGGTTCGTATAAATACCTAAAGGTGTTGGTAAACACACTATGATTTGTGAAAACCGTTTGTGTCAGATAACACATTGAAGACACACTTTTCATGAAACGACGAAAGAAGTGAAATATTAAAACATAAAAATGTGTAATTAAACACATTTAAGTTCGCTAAAATACCTTTTTTAAACCAGCATGTCAACTGACACACATTTTTAGTGTAGATTAATATCTGTTTCAATTGAATTTAAATTAAAGTAATCCTAAAACTTTTACTAATAACTTTTTTGTTTAGATAAATATTTCGTTAAATAATTTGTAATCCAAAATAAAAGTACATTTTTTATACGTTTACAGCCTTTCGAAGTAATGGGTCAAATGTCAATAACCAGTATATGATGTTACATGTTGGAGGAGTTCGACCAGTTGCTACCGGCAACGCGATGACTGGATTTTTCAATCAAATTGAAGGAACCACTGTGATGATACCTTCTGGATACGAAAATTTTATGAATGCACCTAATAGTACTACGGAAAATTATTTGTATCTTTCAGCCAGGACCACAACCTCCGCAAGTACTGTTGTAGACGTCAATAGCTTTAATGATTATTATAGAATACCCTCTTACTATGTTTGCGAATGCTATGACTAAGTTGATATATTTTTATTTTTATTCTTATTTGATTTAATTAGTTTCTCATAATTAGCTTACATTTATTATGTTAAAATATAATTGTTGTTGTCATATGCATCATAAACTCAAATGTTGAAACAATTCAATAATTTATTATTGAAAAATGTGAGTTTAAGAATATATATATATATATACATAATTATTTTATTCTTTATTTATTTGCTTTTCTGTTTAGAGTGTGTATACTTATTATATAATGTATACAGTATAAAGCTTTACTATTATTTATATAAACTCTTTGAATTTATAAATCTTATAATAAATAACAATTTAATATATATTTTATTTTTTCAACTGTTATACACATCAATATTATTATTTTATAAGCATTCTCTGTCAGATTGCTTAGTTTCCTATTTATTGGTAATACAGTTATATTGTATCAGATGCAATGGAAAAATGGTGTTGTAATACATTAAATATATTTACAATATATTTTAATAAAAAAACAATATTATTTTTCGCAACTGGTTTTCGTTTTATCATCAAGTTTAGTATTTATTAGATTATATTAGATATCTATAATTATTAGCAGTTCTTTTTATATTATATGCAAATGGAAATTGATAAACGTTTACCGTTATCTAATAGTATAAACGTTAAGTCAGTGAGTCAGAGACGCACATTATAAATATATTCAAGCTAAAATTAACAATAGAATTAGTATTAGTAGTATGAGATAGTGACATCCAAGCCACCACCCCCCCCCCCCCCTACTACGATAAAACCTCTCACCGCATCTTTGCTAGTTAAATTGTTATCCAATAGGAGTCCAGTTAATTCAAGTTAAAATTAATCCGTCTTACCCCGCCTAGTTAAACTTCTGACGAATGAGAATCGAGTATCATGCTATATAAGGAGGGGTCTAATCGCTGTTTTCATTCACATTTCTTACGAGCTCTCAGACGGTCGTCTACTTGTCGCTCTCTCCTATCATTTATTCAGAGTAAGTGCACTATTTAATTATTGATATTTTTAAAACAAATGTTTAATTTTTTTTAAATTTTCAAATTTGAAAAATAGTTGAAATTTTTTTTTTATTTTTTATAATTTATTGTTTTTTATTTTAATTCCCAAATTTAAAATTAAAAAAATAATAAAATAACATTAAATGAACAAATTTTTCAATTTTTTTTCTTAGATATAATTTTCAAAATTTAATTCATTTACATCTATTTTTAGACATTTTTTGAACGTATATATTGAGACATAGTATGGCAATGCAAAGTTCTAATATAATCTTTCCATGCGTACATATACTTTAATTAAGTTTAATTTATGATGTCGCATTGCATGGGATGACCCTGTGGATGAGATATGAAAGTCTGTAGTGATTGATCAGTAAACTCATTCAGCATTGTCAAATTACTCCTGTTCAGATTAGTTGGCAGGATGTTTGTATAAAATGGCTTTGATGGAGATTGCATGACAAGAATAGCTGCTGTTTCAATTTTTAATAACAATACATATATGCAGTATATATTTTTTAATATTATCATTTTTGTTTATGTATTCATAAGTCATTTGGAAATTCACATGAATCATATCAATGAGGCACAGGAGCCACGCCCAAATTGTCAAAAGTTTTAAGTTCTTATAATATTTTTGTCAATATTTTGTTAAATATTTTGTATAATATTTAAAAATAAGCTATTGCCCAGGAGTCATGCCCAAATTTCTAATACTTATTAAATTCAGACAATATTAACATAAATCATAATTATGGACCAGGAGCTATGACCAAATTTCTATTACTTTAAAATACTTTTCATATTATGCGCAGTTATTCTAAAATGTGCTAACGCCCAGGAGTTAAGCCCAAATTTCTAATAGTTTTAAATTGATACAATATTAAGGCAAAATCATAATTATGGCACAGCAGCCATGCCCAATTTTCTCTTAGTATAAAATACTTGCTATATTTATTTTTAACAATTATTTTTAGACTATGAGTTTTCCTAGTCATTGATTTCTGCAACGTTTGTCGCCAGCACCCCAAGAAGGTGAAGTTTTCATTTCTTACGAGCTCCACGACATGTGTAATAAATGTCGTGCATTCAATTTACATTAGATTGTCCTTATTTTGAACTTGTTCATTGTCCATTGAGTAATGTCCATGTAGTTATACGAACAAATATGATTAAACATTTACATACACATAAATAATAAATATATTTTTTTATGTTTAAAGTGATATTCAACCGAAATTTACCGATTATATTCAACATATATTTCAATAACATTTTCATATTCGAACAAAGTAGTAAATAGGATATTTAGTAAATATTCAAATGAACTCGTAAACCTTTTATGTAAAAAAATTATTATTATTTCAAGGATATTTTCTATATTTTGTATATTTAGTATATTATGTATTTTGAAAATATAAATTAAATATATTATATCTACCAATACTCTGCCTTTTTATCAAGATAGTAATTGGTTTCAACAATTTTAATAATTTTTAGTACTATATTGCATATGGAGATTTTGATTGAGCTATTATCAATTTAAATAAAAGTACCGTTCATTTTAAATTTTAATAAAATAGGCGCCTTTATATTAATTAGTAGTATTTTAAAATATATGAATTATAGTGATTTATTATTTTATTTACATTTAATAATTTTTAATACATTTTATAAACATTTACGATATGTTTACGAATTTTATCGATTATTTTATAGAAATTTATTATATTTTATCAAAAGTGTAGTTTTTATAGAGTTTGAATATATTTTTTCTCCAAGTGTAGTGGAGTTTTTTATAACTTATTTTATCTCGCATGTGCGAGTCGGTGGCTGTAAGTTAGTTTTATTTTTATATCGTATAACTTTTTATGGGCGCTCAAACTACGTATTTATCCTATTTTTTTCTATATATAATTGTATATCTTGTGATATTGTAGGATATTATACTATGATTTGTTATCTTTTTTTTCCCAATCATTAAATAATTGTTGTTTTTCTTTCGTTTAATAAGACTTAGAAAGAAGTAAACAATATTTTTAAAAACAATTTTTTATTTCATAAATGAATATAAATATAGATGTTCTATTAGTTTCTACTCCACCCACGCATACGCGAACACTTTTATGAATAAACGACGGTTTTTGACCATACTTCCACGCATTGCAACCTCTGCGCACCTTTACATGTTAAATTTCTCCGCATTTTTATAAGGTTAATTCTCTTCCAATAGGAGTCCAGTTAATTCAAGTTAAAATTAATCCCAGAAAATAAATCGGCTTGATTATTGCATATCGCAAATTTGTATAGTCTCAAAATTTCAAAATATCTAATATTATTATTTTATAAAATTTTATCATATTTTATGAAATTTTAAGGATTTTTAGAGATTTTTAATGTAGTAAAAGTTAATAAAATTCCAAAAATATGAGAAATATTTATAAAATAATAATTATAGATATTTAGGAATTTTGAGATTTAAATGGATTTTTAAGGTTATTTATGGGTTTTGTGAATTAATATTGATTTTGAAAGATTTTCTAACGATTTTTAATTATTCTAAAATGTTATCAAAGTAGCTAAAATCCATAAAATATGATAAATGCTTATAAAATAATAATTATAGATATTTAGCAATTTTGAGACTATATAAATTTGAAATCATCGCCAAAAATAAGTAATTCTTTAAAATATTTAATATGTATGCGATAATCCAGCCGATTAATTTAATTAATTAATGATTAATTTTAACTTGAATTAACTGGACTCCTTATCTCGATAATCCAGCCGATTAATCTTCAGAAAATTCCAAGAGTTGTATTTGCGTATGCGTAGGTGGAGTAGAAACTAATAGAAACTCTCTCTATATATATATTATAGTCATTTATGAAATAAAAATTTGCTTTTAAAAGTATTGGTTACTTCTTTCTAAGTCTTATTAAACAAAAGAAAAACATCAATTATTTAATGATTTGGAAAAAAATATAAAAATCATAATATATTATCCTACAATATCACACGATAAATACTTAGATTAAGCGCCCATAAAAAGTTATACGATATAAAAATAAAACCCACTTACTTCCACCGACTTGCACATGCGAGATAAAATAAGTTATAAAAAACTCCACTTCACTTGGAGAAAAAATATAATTTAAACTCTATAAAAAACTGCACTTTTGATAAAATATATTAAATGTCTATAAGATAATCGATAAAATTCGTAAACATATCGTAAATGTTTATAAAATTCATTAAAAATTATTAAATGTAAATAAAATAATAAATCACTATAATTCATATATTTTAAAATACTACTACGCCTATTTTACTAAAATTAAAAATGAACGGTACTTTTATTTAAGTTGATAATAACTTAATCAAAATCTTTATATGCAATATAATACTAAAAATTATTATAATTGTTGAAACCAATCACTATCTTCATAAAAAGTCAGAGTATTGGTAGATATAATATATTTAATTAATATTTTCAAAATACATAATATACTAAATATACAATATATACAAAATATCCTTGAAATAATTCTAATTTTTTTTACATAAAAGGTTTACGAGTTCATTTGAATATTCACTAAATATTCTATTTACTACTTTGTTCGAATTCATTTTGAAAATGTTTTTGAAATATATGTTGAATATAATCGGTAAGTTTAAGGGATATATAAGGGATATTTCTTCTTTATATGTATGTTAATGTTTAATCAGATTTGTTCGTTTAACAACATGGACTTTACTCAATGGACAATGAAAAAGTTCAAAAACGGGACAATCTAATGTAAATTGAATGCACGAAAACTACACCTTCTTTGGGGGCTGGCGACAAACGTTGCAGAAATCAATGACTAAAATCATAGTCTAAAAATAATTATTAAATATAAATATAGCACGAATTTTATACTAAGAGAAAATAGGGCATGGCTCCTGGGCCATAATTATGATTTTGCCTTAATATTGTATCAATTTAAAACTATTTGAAATTTGGGCTTGACTCCTGGTCGTTAGCACATTTTAGAATAACTGCTCAAAATAGAACAAGTATTTTAAAGTAATAGAAATTTGGTCATAGCTCCTGGGCCATAATTATGATTTATGTTAAAATTGTCTGAATTTAATAAGTATTAGAAATTTGGGCATGACTCCTGGGCAATAGCATATTTTTAAATATTATACAAAAATATTTAACAAAATATTGACAAAAATATAATAAGTACTTAAAACTTTTGACAATTTGGGCGTGGCTCCTGTGCCTCATTGATATGATTCATGTGAATTTCCAAATGACTTATGAATACATAAACAAAAATTATAATATTAAAAAATATATACTGCACATATGTATTGTTATTAAAAATTGAAACAGCAGCTATTCTTGTCATGCCATTCTTGTCGCTTAGATGTCACTATATCATACTACTAATATTAAACATCAAAGTCACTTTCATTGTAAATAACAAGAACATTTTTTTTAAAAAGCGACCAATTTAATTCTAGTCGAAGAAAAACAAAATTTTAAAAATAAACAAAAATAAAACGTCCTAAAATCAGTATGTCCAAATATTTTAGTTTGTACGGTTAATTTTAGGATTTTTTGGTTTTACAAATTCTCTTTTGTGATAAGATTTGTTCTGTTTGTGCCCTCTGCAATTATATTTACTTACTGGTTTGTCAGAGTGAATGTGTTTATTAATGTTGTCTGTAACGTAAAAATATGTTTTAATGTATGAAGTATGACAAGATGAAATTCCTCACATAATTTGTTTTTCATGAAGTATGTTAAAAAAATAATATTTTGAGAGTGTGCCTATCAAATTTGGGTCAGATATCAGAATGAGGTGGTTTAAAATATGTGCTATGTATAAGTTTTTTGTTCGCACCTCACCTCAAGTCAAAAATTGTATAGAATAAATGTATTTATTTTAGATTTTTGGACCATATATCGTCTATAGAATTTTATAGACTTTTTCAAGACATTTCAATATCAAAATCTGACAATTTATCCATTTTATCCTTGTCTAAACTGTATAACCTACAACATTTATTGCATATATTTTTGTAATATAAAAAACAATATATTATATATTTTTTTGATTACAAAAAAGTTTTTTTATTGTTCGAATTGTATACTAATACTAATCTTTTAATATTTATGAATTGCGTTATATCCAGAAATTAAAATTTAAATATTTATTTTTGAAAATATAGTCATAATTAATACCTCTTATTTTATGAAACAGCTCGACATGATTTTATACAAATATTTATTTATTGAATAAGTTAAAAATATAAAGAAATTAAAATGCGAATTTATTTATGTATAATATTTATTTTCTAATGAATTCAGATATATTCTGTTAATATAAACGTTAATTTTGTCTTATCATTTGTATTAAATAAAATGTTTGTTTAATTATTTATGTGAATCATTATGTATTTATTTATTACTAATTTTGTTGGAATATTAATAACTATATTATACCACAAATTCAACTATATTCAATAAAATTCTACATATTTTAATAAAAACAGATGCTCTAAGGTAGTACTTAAAGTATAAAAAACTTAAAGTTATAATTATTAATCTGTAGTACCATATTGTAGGAATTGTAGAACGACGTAGAATATGAAGAACCGCATGTCAAATTATTTTTAAATCATCCACAATATATTGGTTTATTAATCTAAATTAATTATAAAATAAAATGTGTGACCTCTTCAATATATAGGTATATCTATTTTTTATCTTTTTTATCTTCTAAAATGACACATTATTATTTGCGGATATGCTTATAGTATACAAATGTCAATTGAAAATATTTATTCTTGTTATTGCATGAATTTCGTTCGTTTCATTGTATGATGTATCAATTTACTTAATTGATATTAGAGTGTTTTATAAATGAACAAAACACACGAAACAACTGGTTGTTCAGTTCAATCACGGAAATTAAATTATTATAAATAATTTATGACATTCCTTCAACAATAAATTGAAATCATACATCTAATATGGCAAGAGTGTCAGAGAGCACATAATACAGCATATAATGCAATAAAATATTCAATTTAAAATTACAGTTTAACAAAAATATTCAGTTATAGCTATGTGATAAAGTAAACTGCAAATAATAACTATACAAAACAAACCAAAAAAATTGAAAAACAATTTATTAATAAATTAACACGGAGTGTTTTTTCCCTTTTTCTAAACATTTTGAATTTTATCCTATATTTTTATTTAAATCATACAATTTAAAATATATAAAATTCATTTTATACGTTTGGAATATTTTAAATTTGCTTTTCACTAGATATATTAAATATGTGTTTTAGGTAACATCAATAGCAGTTAGCATTATGGGAATAACAATTCTTAATTGTATCTTTTACATATATTTATATTAAAAGTTAATTTTTGTTTTCACATCAATTTTATAATATATTAATGTAAACAATACATTAGTGTGATTGATACATAAATAAGATACGAAAGCATTTAATAATCATTTAAAAAGATGCAATAGTAATATCATCATCATAATGGTAGCGCAGTCGGACGACCATGTTAATGGTAGCTTGGTGGGTGATATTTCTACATCTTTGTCGATATATTGCTAAGCGGTATTGGAGGTTGTTGGGCGGCCGATTTCTATCCTTGGGTTTTCTCGCGACGTTCGTGTCTGATTATGTGGCCAAAGTATCCCATCTTTCGAGAGATGGTGGTGGGATAAAGGGTTCTTTTAACATCAGCTCTTCTGAGTACTTCATCGTTAGTGATTTTGTCTCTGCAAGAGATCTCTTGCAGTTTCCTGAGGTACCAAATTTTAAAAGCCTCGATCTTGTGGCGGTTAGGTTCACAGTACCAACTTTTGCAACCATAGGAGAGGACTGAGGAGCCAATGGTGTTTATAAGAGAGACTTTTTGTTTAAAAGCCACATCAGAGTTTCTTGCAGATGTGGTCGTATTTTGTGATGACAGCCTTTGCCATGGCTATTCTACGTTTTACTTCATTCTTGATATTGCCGTCATTCCGGAGTTCAACACCGAGATAGGGGAAAGAATCGACCTCTTCGATTACTTTACAGTCTTCGTGAAAAACTTTGTGTCTGTTGCCGTGTCCGTTGCCGTAGGTGATCATGACTTTGGTTTTCTTTACTTTGAGTTTGAGACCAAAATTCTTTCCAGCTTCATTGGCTAGCGTGATTATGTCTTGGAAGTCGTATGGAGTGATAGCGATTATAGCTGTGTCATCAGTGAAACTTAAGTTGGTGATGGGCTCTCCTCCGATTTTGAAGCCGCCCTTATAGTGTTTTAGAGCATTTCACATTATTTGTTCAGTGTAAAGATTGAAAAGATCTGGGGACAGTCGCAGCCTTATCTGACTCTGCGTTCCGGTTTGAACCAGACGGATTCGCCAAAATCCATTCTGACTCTGCATTCCTGTTTTTCGAAAAGCTGGCTGACAGTGTGGACGGTGTCTGCTTGGAATTCCATTTTTTCTAGGATGTTCCAGAGGGATGAGTGTTGAACTGTGTCAAAGGCTTTAGAGTATTCGAGGAATAGTTCGTAGAGGGGGATGTTGTGAGCTCTGGCGTGTTCGTTGATGATGACTGCGTTGGTGATTTGTTCGCGGCATCCTTTACCTTTGCGAAAGCCTCGTTGATCTTCAATTATTTCGTTATTCATTCGAGCTCTCCATCTTTCTTTTGATCACGTCAAGGAGGATTTTGCTGGAGTGAAAAACTATAGCAAGGGTTCTGTAGTTCTCGCATTGGAGGATAGTAACGTATTCAGATCTAATCCAGTCTTTAGGCCATCTGTGATGGTGCCAGATACCAGTTATGATGATGTGGATGAGTTTTATTGCTTCTTCGGATTTCTGAGATGGTTGGGAAGGGTTCCTTAATTTTGGTATTCAAAAAGTAGTTTTCTCTATCTGGGTCTTCGTAGAGTTGAATACAATATAACTTCCAGCTTTTAAGTATGTTTTCTTTTTCGCTTAGGATGTTACCTTCCTTGTCTTTGATGGTCTGTGTTTTGTTGGTCTTCTTTGTTGTTGGATTTGCATTTTTGATAATTTCGAATGTGGTTTAACTGTTGTTGTGATTTATGGCTTCATGGAGTTGTGTGCAGTGTTCTTGGATCCATTTGGCTTTGTCTTTTCGGCATGCTCTTTGCACTTCAGCGTTTATTCTTTTGTTTGATTCCTTTGTAATTGCGTCATTGTCTTTGATGGCTTTGCGTCTTTCTTTGAAGAATCTTTCAGTTTCTGGGAGATCCAAATGCTGGACTTCTTTCTTTGTCTTTCTGTAAGGTGTTTCGACCCGACTTCCTTCATGATGTTAGGCATATATTTCCAGAGGTAGTCGGTCTCTGTTGATTTCGTGTTTTCGATTAGAAGGGCAAGTTTCGTTTTCAGTTCAGTCGTGACAGCTTCTTTGGTTGTCGATATATTTACATTTCAATTTATACCATTTACAATTCATTGAATAAGAAATTGAAGTAATACATTTAATTTAAAACATGTATTTTGTAATGGGATTACAATTGACTTTTGATAAAATAATTATACATAACACACATTCAAATTTTATTTATTATTATAACGATTTTAATGTTATCCTTTTTAAAAGGGCTGCAGTGTTTTTAATCTATTTTTTATAATCTTATATACCATCATTACTTGCAGATTTTTATTATTGGTGTTCTTAAAATAATAACTGACAGTAAAAAGAAACTTATAGCTCTGTTAATATTATAAAATGTTAATAAGAAAGAAATCGAACATTATTTATGAACTGATTCAATAAACCAAGTATTGTATTATAACATTATTAAGATTACATCTTCACAGCAACACTGGATTGTGTTACAATGTTGTCCAGATTCTGAGTGAGTCTTGCTATATCTTATATTTATTTTAAACGATATTTATATATTGTAAATGTTTACAATGTTTTGACACTGGTTTTTAATTATTGTTCGAGTACTACTAGTCAAATCTTTCTATCTTTTATCAAATGTCATTTATTCGTGCTATTATGATAACTACTTATTGTATTATATTATACTGTTAATCTTATATAGTACATTGCAATTTGAACTGTCCATGTGCATCATTTGTTTTGTTAAACAAGTTTAAGGATAAATTAACATGAATTTTACTTTGCTGTAATTTGTATATTATTTATAATTAAATAAAAATATACATCGTTATCAGCAGTTAATCATAAATCAATGTTAATTGATAAAGGTTTATTTTTGTTTTTCCATATTTAATTGGTTGAATTTTATGGTCTTTTTTCACTTATGATCGTCAAAATATGTTCACGTGCTTAATAAAACAATTTCTCTTCAATGTAAGGGATTATAATATATAATTCGAATTTTTTCATCTACGTTAAAATCATTCAATTTATTAATTATATATTTTACCAGCCTAAATCATTAAAACCTCCCAATATTTGACATTCCTTTAAAAGATGTTGAGATCTTGGAAATATTTACAACCAAAAAATATTGTAATGAATTCAATATGTAATTAATCTGTATATTTCAGTTTCAACCACAACCGCAATTATATGAGGAACATATTTGCGCTCTATGTAATTTTCTTTAAATCCGGACGTATCACGGCCTGTGTCCATGCATGGCTATAATTTTTGTTCTATAGCATTTAATGAAAAAAAAGTCATTATGATTAATAATTTTATAAACATTTCTATGTTATTGACTGATGAGTGTCTTGATAAATTTTCAATTTTTGGCTGATATTACGTTTCTATTACGTTTCTTTGTTCCTGCTTATAACATAATTTTTGTTGTAACATGCATCATTAAATCTCATTTTAAAACAATTGATATATAGATTAATTTTTAAATGTGCATATATATTGTTTTCCAAAATACATTAAAGATATTTTATAAATTTTATACAATGAAAAAGTTATATTATATTTAAAATTAAGTTATTTTATGACGGCATACAGAAGCTAAGTATTCATCATGCAAGAGGGGAGTCAGCGATATATTCCATATTTGGAAATAAAATAAGAATTTTAATAAATAATATTTTAGAAACTTTAACCTAAAATACAAGTTCATGAGATTAATTATTTCAAATATTTATTTATAGTTTGCTATATTTTTACCATTTAAATAACTATTTTTATAAAAGATGTTTTTATAAAAGATTTAAATGTGATTCTTTATTTTAATTTCGGTTAAATAATATGTTTTGATTCGTAAGAAATTATGAATATTATATTTCATATTTCTTTTCACTTATGTGTTTATTAAAATATATTCAAAATAATATGTAATAAATGAAGCCAATCTTAATTGCGGTTGAATTAAAAAAATGTATTATTTTTTCACATTATATTTTTATATACATTAAACAATATATTATCGTGTTTGATAAAACAAACATAAAAGCAATAGCTGTTCAATTCTTTGGGGGACATAATAATAGATAATTCAGTTTTCCTTCAACAATAAAAGAATTCTTACAATTTATTATATAAAATATACCCTATAAAATCTCCTAAAAAATAATTTGATCTGTTTAAAAGCATTTTTTATTTTTACTACTGGGCAGCAAAAATCATGCATTCAATATTTAAATGTTCCCGGCCGTCACTCCATTGTGACTTATGCTATTAAATTATAAATATTCGTGTACACAATTCGAAACAAATTATGAAATAATTTACATTTCATCCAACTATCGATTGATATCACGACTGCTACAATTTATAATAATATTGTCAAATTTAGGAAAAGGAGTAAAATTTGTTTTATCTTGGATATCATTTTTGCTCGATACTACTTGTTGAACCTTTCTATCTATTATCAAATGTGAATTATTGTACTCGCAGTTTTGATCCCGCTATTATGATCAAACTTTCTTTTTTCATGTCTGTTTTTTTAGCTGATTACGCTATTTCTTTCTATTGTGCAGTGACGATTTAAAATCAAAGTATTGAGTATTGCATTCTGTTTAGCTGATGTAGTTTCAGGGACGAGTGTTGTCGTTGTATATACTTTTATACCATATATATTTGAATATATATATATACACATTTATTCATAATGATGTTTACCAATATCAAGTCTCTCACTCTTTCTTCCTTCACATCTCAATAAAGTTAAGCTCTGCGCTAGCAAGAGATAGTGCTTATTGTTAGCTGACATCGCATGAAAAGTTATAAAATCTTGTTGTACTGTTTCTTTTGCTAAAATACTTATTAAAAAATTAAATATAATTAATGCTTCAACTCTTCAACTCTATAAAATTATATAAAATACAAAAACCAATAAATAATTAATCGGAAATATTCTGTATATTATAAGTATTATTTGTTGTTTTTACATTAATTGTATTGGTGTAATTTTTTGATGTGTCAATCTAAACCATATATTTGCGTGTTTGATAAATGAAGAAAAATAGAAAAAATACAGCTGTCCAATTCATTGGATGGAAATTATTATACATAATATTCCTTTCCCTTAACACAAAATCGGAGTCATAAAATTAAATTTCCAAAACATAATTTATTCTTTTTTAATAATATTTCAATATCTTGTAAAAACTTGCAATGTTTTCAACCTTGTTTATCACACTTACACGATTTTTACTTGTCCAATCTTTCTATCTTTCATCAAATGATAATTATTGTACACCGAATTTTGATCGCGCTATTATGGTCAATCATTCCATTTCCGATGTCAGTATTACAGTTTGTTCCTTTGTCTGTCATGGAAAGCAAGCTTGTCTTCTTAAATTCCACAAGGAAATTTGCATCTGTTATGCTTATCCAGAAAGTGAAATCACGTCAACTCTGGCCTCTAATGAAGCCAATGTCTATAAAAAGAAATTCTGTTCTTCAACAATCGATTTTGAAGTAGAAGGAAAGCGATATTTCATCGGGCGATCATTAGTTCTGCATGCGGTAGCTGAGAGAAACTGTTTGAAGGCAGGTGGAAGACTGGCGGAGTTCAACACAACAGCCCAACAAAACGCTGCTTTTACTTGGATGGGAAATAACATTCAATGTGAGCGAAATTCTATAATTGTAACATTAGTGTACCTTATGTTATATAGTTTTATTAATATAACGTATTATGGTGAAACCTTTTCGATGGGGTGACTGAATTGTCTCAATTGATTAAAATTATGTTTGACTCTAATTTGTGACTTTTTAAACATATTTACATGTTTGATGTATGTATTCTATCATATCGGTTTCAATTGAATTTAAATTAAAGTATTCATCACACATTCACTAACTAATTTCATACTTAGATTTATATTTCATTAAACAAAGTTCAATAGAAAATCCCATTTCTATTTATTTTACATTTTTATGTATACGTTTCAGCACTTCGAAGTAGTGGATCACATGTCAATGATCAGTATATTATGTTACGTTGTGGAGGAGTTCGACCAGTTTTTACCGGAAATGTGATGACTGGATTTTACAATTAAATTGAAGGAACCACTGTGGTTATACCATCTGGATTCAATAATTTAATGAACACAATAACTAATGTTGAGAATTACTTGTATCTTACAGCTGTGACCACAACCACAATAAGTACTGCTGTAAACGTCTATAGCTTTAATGAGTATTATCAAATATCGTCGTTTTATGTTTGCGAATGTTATGATTGACTTGATAACTTTTGATTATTATCTGATACAATTTGGTCGTGACATTTTTTCTGTTTAAAAAATCACTGAATGCACCAATAAATCATATTTTAAAACCATTCAATAATGTAATATAAAATTGAAGAATTATTTAACGAAATATATATTCTTTATCCTGTATGTACAACTATATAGTACACTATAACGTTTCAACAATAATTTTATCCACTTCATTTGTAAACAATAGAATTTATAACAATTTATTATCCATTTTTAAACAATAATACACATCAATTTTATAATTTTAATAATCATACATCTAAAATATACATTTTTTTGTAATTAATTTAATAAAATTATATTATTGAAGAAAGAAATATTTTTTATCAATCGTTTTTTGGGATTTTACCTCTCATAATAGTTAAACATTCTAATTAAGGACAATATTTTTAAAGTTGAATTAAGTGCTTTCGAGAATGCGATGACTGTTTTTTCAATTAAATTGAAGGAACCACTTCCACAATACCATTTGGATATAATAATTTTATGAATGCATCTAATATTGCGCATTATTTGTATCTTACAGCTGTGATGACAACCGCGATAAGTAATACTGTAAACGTCTAAATTATCATTTATCGTATTTTTATGTTTGAAAATACTATGAGTAGCTTGATAACTTATGTTATTTTGTTATTATAGCCGACATTATTTCATTTTTTTTAATATTCGTTCTTCTCAATTGCATCAATATGTCATATTTAAAAAAAAGTAATAATATATTTAACTGTATGCCAAATTGTGTATTGTTTTATAGTTTCAAAGAAGAGCTTCATATCGCTTGGAGATTGGCAAGGTGTTGCAATATATTTGCAGTTTGGTATTTTAATCTTTTAGATTTAACAAATGTGTAATACATTTATTTTATTTTTTGATAGTAAACAGATAAAGCGATTTTCATAAAATGGGTAAATATAGGAACACACCGATATAAATGAGATTTGGAAAGAATAACAATTCAATATATTTCATTAACAATATTGTAGTAGCTGACAGCTAGAACCTGATATGAGTTGGTCAAAAATATGAATTTCAAATGTATTGACAATTATCATGTTAATGGCAGACACCAATAATTTCCAGTTGTCGGAGTTCAATAAAAGTGATGAAAAAATGTTGATAGCTGAACATTATAAAAGCTATCTTTTGAATTGAACCTATACCAATATTTAATTTTATTGATAATATGTTTCAATTTTATTTAAAAAATTTCTAATTATAAAAAATAATACTACTAATTTGTTCTTCAGTTATAGTAATATTATTATTATTAGGAATAATAACTATAGGGAGTGAGTCAAAGAGGCACAAAATTAAAATATACAGATAAAATACAATACAATAAATATATTGTGAAAACTTATGTATAAGTTAATTGTCTTTGATTATATTTTTTATTTAAATTAATTGTACTATTACAGTGTTTGTTTTTGTAAGGTTTATAAATGTAATTTTAATAATCAAATTAGAGTACAACTACACTAAACGTGTGTGGATTCACAATTGCGGTACAAGTGCAACTTATGAAAGATTATATTACACATACGTACACTACCATGTATGTGTTTACGTTTGAGTACTCTACAGTCTGAGGAAGTACAAAAATTAAAAGTTTGTGGTCATAAATATAATACAATATTCAAAAACGCGAGTCCTTTATAATACTGTATTAATAAGAATTTGTTACTATTGTTTTCCGAATAATCGGATGAATTTCTTTTTTAATAACCATGCAGTGTGCATAATTTTACTATTTCCAATAAACGTGCAGGTCATAATAAACGTACAGTCTGTATTTTTAATTATCCAACAAACGTGCAGGTCGTATTAACCGTGTGGATGCCTACTTACTTATAACTACTTTAACCGTGGAGTCCCTAAAACTCATACACGACCATTTTTCTCATCGTTGGTGAAATCGAAACTGCTATAACGATTCCGATCATATATCCTATCTATATATGTTAGTATACTATTGATACATATATATACGAATACATGTCCAAATAAGCGTACAGGTCTTAATAAGAACAGGGTGAAATTTTTCTCAAAATCAATAGCCATACATGATTGCTTATTCGGAACAAAAGATTAATTATAGATGCATTTTCAAGGCAGTGCAGTTGGGGTGATTTTTAAATCCACATGACAGCGCAATATTGTTTAAAATTTATAGTTACATGGTTTTCTGAACAAATTCAAGATTTAGAGTCATAAGTTTTCTATTTATAAAAAAAGGCATATATGAAAATATAAATTTCCATAATTTCCAGCATGGAACTGGCGTTTCGAAATGTATGGGATTGGGTAATCCAAGATATGCCTCATATCTTGGGTAATCCAAGATATGTCAAGTTCTTAAGGTACAAGCAATTTTTCTCAATGGTCAATTTATGAAGACCTCTTGTTTGTAGGCTGGTTATATTTTCCACGAAATATCTTTCGAAATCAAAAGAGGAAAACTCTGAAAAATAACATATTCAACATAAAGTGTAAGTTTAATTATTTTATTTATAGGTTTTCCCGCTCAGTTTACCTATTTGTTCAACATTTCAAATAATGCGTAACTATATTTATCATTAATTATATTTATTATTATTTATAATAAACAATTATTGGTTAATCATTTAAATAAGTTAGTTGATCAATTTGAAATCAAGACTATTTCTTCTAATGTTTACAACAAATGTTTTAATATATTTATTCCTGGGAATTTGCAGTCGACTACACTTAAAATTGCATACAAATTTATACGGTAATAAGTACTCCGCTTATAAGGTAAGTTTCTGAATATGCCGTATCATGTCCCATCTTTCCCACGTTAAAATTAACGGGTAAAGTCCATACTTGTGTGTTCCCAATAAGAAAAAATTCCTCCCTGTACGTTCTTAGTTATTAGTTTTTTATATAAAATCCAACCTGCACTCTTATTTGGACATGTATGATTACATTTATGTGTGGTATTCGAATATATATTTAACTAGTATATTAACACATATATAGGACATCTGATCGGAATCGTTGTAGTATAGTAGTTTCGTTTCCACCAACGATTCGCAAAAAAATATTGTTTATCGATAAAATGCAGTATATAAATAGGTTTTTATACAAGGAAATATACATGAAATAAAATACTGATTTGAAAAGTAAAATTATACATATATAAATTTTTGCAAGTATAAGACTTACAATAATGTATTACTTATAGGAGTATAACTCAATTAATAATAAAAAATTACCGATAGCGGAAAAGTCTTATTTTGCCTTGTTTTTTTAAAAGTAATTATCCACACTGCATGGTTATTACGACATGCAAGTTGATTGGAAATAGTTAATTTATCCACACTGCATGGTTATTACGACATGCAAGTTGATTGGAAATAGTTAATTTATCCACACTGTACGATTATTCCGAACACAAGAGTAGTTCATTTGATGATGTTTCGTTCCGAATATATAGGTATCAATTTGAACAAGATTTAAAAGATATCCAATTTTTCGAAATCCTTCAGAATTGATGTTAACCGTAACCTTTTTATTACAAAAGTGGAATCTAATTTAGGAATACATTCCAAAAATATAAGATATTTATACCAAAACGGATAGTGTCTTTATAACGAAGAGGAATTTTGTTAACTACAATATTTTTATTCAATTAAATTGTACGATAATATGACAACATTTTTTCTGTAAATTAAAACAATGTCATCTAATAATTATTAAGAAAGCATAATATAAGACATGGATAAAAAAGTTGTCAATATTACGCATATCATTCGCAAGACTTAAAACAAAGACAAATGTAATATTTAATAACTTTTACTAATATATTTTAGTCAAATTTAAAGATACATTTTTTACAAATGTTGGTATTAATAAGTAGAATATTTTATCAATTTTTAGTTAATTGCGGCGATTTTTATTAACATTTAGATAAATTTCGTCACTTTTAGAAACTTTTAATAGAATAGTTTAGGAACTTTTATAGTTATTATTAAATATATACCTAGTATTGGAGTTTAGTGTTATTTGTTATTTGTCACTTACAAGTCATAAACTAAAATTCAAAGATACAAGACTGCGAGTGAAATGAATCTGGTTCAAAAATAAAACTAATAAGAATACCGAAACCTGATCTCATCTTCTTCAATTTGGACTGTCTGTTGTGGTTTTTTAACCTCGACCTCAGCAGTCATCGCCGTGTATTTTTTCTTTGTCTAAGCAATCACTGATAGGTCCAATCTTTCGACTTTGACCTTGGCTTCTGCGCAGATGACATGCCAGTCATACCCTTGACAATTATGAAAAAACACTGGTAAAAAGTCGTCCCAGAGACTCATCTTCCAATTACATACCTGGCATGCTGCACCGCGATACACTCCTGCAAATATGAGCCAAACGCAAGATTAATAAATATTTAATAATTAGTAATAATGAGAAAATTTAATTTACCGGTAGGATGATCGTGTTCACGCACCTTCCACTTCTTCTAAGACTTTTCGTTCGTGTCGAAGCGACATGAGCAGATGTTGCAGTGTTTGTTTTTCCGGTGAGTGGCCACCACTCTTGACGACATTTGTACAGGCTGACGGCCGTTGTCCAGGTTCCACTGATACACTTTCTTGGCCTGCAGAGCGGTGAGTGCAAGCATAGCGCTGTATATATGCAGTTATCCACTGCAAAAACCTGATAAGAGCGCTGTTTATTGGAGCGGTACGATCACCTGTTTTGGAATTATGAGGAATAAGATGGCGTCTGTCTTGTGTTCCACTCTTTTACCGTTTTTATGTAGGAAACATTCAATGTCATCGTAAACTGCATAGGGTAGGCGCTGTAGGGCCTGATACTTCTCAAAAATGGGATGAGTCTTCTTGAATGATAGTACCAGTGTCTCTGGCTGGTCCGTATAACAGTATTCTTGATTTTTCGGTAAGTACTATTCCTTCATAAATGGCTGGAGACAGCGCTCGCAGTGTTTACATATTTATATGTGAAATAGTCGAGGTTAGAATGATTAAAATAATTTTAAATGTATTTAGACTTTGCAGAAATTATGTTATTCCATTATCTAAATTCATATATATCCATTACGGTTTAGAGTACAATTTTATGCCGCATTTTTAAAAATTAATTATGAAACCAAATATCTGAGAAACCAGCATAATTGAGTTATGTAACATTCTTTGTCATGCAATATGTTAAATTCGGAAAGCTATAGATGTTTGAATGGTCGTGAGGAATCAATAATGGCTTGGGTGTCCTGCCCTTTTCAATGTTGCTTGAGTGTTGCAATGTGTTGCGTGTTTCAATGTTGCTCTTCTGATTGTTGGACAAAGTCAACGGAGTAAGACAATTTCTTTGTTGATAAATTTATTCAATGTTATCATATAAGAGTTTATATTGGTTTTCCTGAACTCTGTTTAGAATTGCAAATGTTAATAAAATATGCTAATAATACAAAATTTGGAAATGTTAATAGAAATTGAGCGTGGTTCCTAAACCTCATTATAAATTTAAATATAACATTGTTTGTGAATGTTTTTAAAATAAATTAAATTAAATTAAATTAAATGCGCACAACTTACTTTGTTAAGTTGAATAAAAAAATGT
>JAUZNC010059517.1:0-11600 GCA_034780395.1 Vannuccia rotundouncinata | reverse complement strand
GAATGTTTTTAAAATAAATTAAATTAAATTAAATTAAATGCGCACAACTTACTTTGTTAAGTTGAATAAAAAAATGTAGAGGATAATATTGAAATAGGGATGATCAGAGCAATCAAATAGTAGCAAGTGTACGACCGTTACAATACAAAATTCCCCTCTGCTATTTTTTCTCGCATTTTGAATTGAACTATTTGAGATTAGTAAGCTCTCATGACTTTCTGATAATGAAGTTTTACTAATTTTTTTATTGCAAAATTTACATTCATAGATCCATGTTGACGATCATCAGAGCGGTTCCATCCTAATCACCTCAAATTTAAAAAAAAATGCAAATCACTGAATACCTATATTATTTGATAATCATCCAGATAAAATTGTATTGAACATGAATCCACATCCGAATTTTGATTAATTTGTAAAAACTTTATTTTTTTTAATTTAAATAAAAAAATAATAGTAAAAATTAGTATATTTTAACTGCTTCAAAAAATTTGTTTTTGGTTAATTTTTACAAATTTTACAACAATATCTACCAGAAAACTTCCTGGTCTATCATTATGTCAAATTTTATGCACTTGACACTATTAAAACATCATATTCAGAAAGGGACCGAAACGCTCCCCCCCCCCGTATGTAAAAGAATAAAAACGCTCGGTTTGGATAAAGTTAAACTAGTGACATGGTGATACTCGTCTTAATCCCAATCACTGCTAACGACATCCCAGAAGGTGAACCCAGACATATCCGTGTATCTGCTGAAGTGAATTGAGGAGAATGAAGACCACCTTCTATGTATGCTCGCGCCTGACGCTACCCCCGACAACATGTCGACGACCTGAAACCTCGCCTTGTTACCATCTTAACAATTACTCCGAAAAAGGTCGTCAAGTCCCACTATTTAGGAATTGTCACCCTCAATCAATTGCTCAACTCATACTCGAAATTGAATGTTTCCTACAGAAGGACGGGAAAATAGTGGAACACAAGACAGCCTCTTTCCTCTTATTATCATATCCAGGTATTCTTGGATAACTGCATATACAAATAAATATATAAAAAAGCTATGCTTGCACTCACCGCTCTGCTGGCCAAGAAAGTGTATCAGTGGAACCAGGACAACGGTCATCAGCCTGTACAAATGTCGTCAAGAGTGGTGGCCACTCACCGAAAAAACAAACACTGCAACATCTGTTCATGTCGCTTCGACCCGAACGACTAGTCCCTAGAAGAAGTGGAAGGTGCGTGAACACGATCATCCTACTGGTAAATAAAATTTTCCTATTATTACTAGTTTTAATTGAATATTTATTAATCTTGCGTTTGGCTCATATTTCTAGGTGTGTATCGCGGTGCAGCATGTCAGGTTTGTAATTTGAAGATGAGTCTCTGGGACGACTTTTTACCAGTGTTTTTTCATAATTGTCAAGGGTATGACTGGCATGTCATCTGCGCAGAAGCCTTGGTCATAGTCGAAAAATTGGACGTATCAGTGATTGCTTAGACAAAGAAAAAATACACGGCGATGGATACTGAGTTCGAGGTTAAAAAAGCCAAAACAGACAGTCCAGGGTGAAGAAGATGAAGATCGGGTTTCGGTAATTCTAACAGTTCATTTCTTCCTCGCTGTACTCCATAGTAGGTAATCTTGCTCCGAGCCAGCTCCGACATACCCGTTCCATTTTCAACTTTGACACACCTTCACCGAAGTATTGCTATGCAAGAGAGTATTCGCCTACTCCCAACTAATCCGACCTTATTATTATCGTATTAAATAGACTCGTTAGCTTTAAATAGCTTTGTGACAAATATATTATTATTATGTATTAACTATACTTAACAAAAGCAAACATTTAAAAATTATTTGTATCTAACATTTTGTATAATACTTTTAATGAACCGTTTATAAAATGCTCATTGAATATGAGTATTTACTGAAATTCCATTGCGTGTTTGATAGCTGGATTGATTGACAGTATACTCAAGTTAACGTCTACTAACTCACATTTTATTCTCTAACAAGAATTCACTCATGCGTCACATAACCTTGTTGAGCCAATTTGACCAGGTCATTTGTGTTAGCTTAGGCATGGACATACTATATACTATCTACAATAATATCTAGTATGTCTAATTGGTTTAGGTGACAATATAATGAAGTATGGTCGCAGTGCAGTGTGAATAAATTAAATTGATTACAGCAATTTTACCAAGAGCGAACCCTCTGAGTCATTCTTGGTAAACTTGTTTAATTCAAGCTCTCGATTTCAATTCAGATCCAAGAGTTTACTTCGAAGATCGAAACGAAGATGGAAAATAATGTAAGCGTTCTCTTTTTGAACGTATTAATTAATATATCATAGTTTTAAAAAGTGTTATTTTGACTTGTAATATACATATATAGTATACATTATATCATACTATAAATATAAATTAATCTTAACTTTAATATATCTCAGACTGCTGTTAAACAATCAATAATTATTGATTAATTATTATTAATATTGAAATAGGCAGCCTGTGTATTATTGCCGAGGAAATAAAGTGTTTTGATAGTTCAGCAGGAAAGCTTTTTTACTTGCCTGTATAAAGATGCTGGCATGTCTATTACAGTTTTGGTTGGAGGGGGACAGAAGGGACATAATAAAAATATACAGGTAAAATAGAGTAAAAGTACATTATAAACAACAACAATGAACTGTAAAATTGCTTGATATATAAATTGATTTAAACAAAATTCATTTAATTTGTTTGACTTCTAATGGTTACATATTTCATACATTTTAATTTGCCTTCCTGACACACTCCGCAATAGTAAATACAAATCATTTTCGTATCATTGACACAAATTTAGTCGCCTATTCTCTATTCTTGTTATGAATTTCTTTCACTATTATTTGCAGGCGTACAGTGCCAACAACAGCATAAGAGATGTTGATGAAGAGTATGGCAATGAACACCTTTCAGTCGACATGGTGAGCATAAATTAAATATTTGATTTACTTTTTACCTCCCTTTATATTACTATAATGCATGTTATAATGAAAGGGACTTTTAAAGTTAACGAAAATGTAACATAATCACCAAATATTCTTAAATACATAACTAACCAAAAAAAGATCCATTATAGATTTAAAGATATCCTGAAAAATCCATTGCCCCTTTTGGTTGGGGTAACTTCTATCAGTTGTGCGAATTTTTTTCTTATGAGAATAAAATATTTATTTAAAAAAATAAAAAATTCGAAAAATTCGATAAGCTTCACTTTCAACTGGTCGGCCAGCCTTCTTAATATTATTCTGGTAGACAAAATATGTTGTATGTGGGACCGAAAACCGTTTAATTATTTTGAATTCAATTTTTCAAATTATAGTTCTAAAGCAGTAACTCTGAATTTAATGTAGCCGCTTATAATTTGTAATATATATTTGTATGTTTAGTTTGCTAAATAAAATCCAAACTTACTTTTTCTGGAAGACGAGAACAATCTTTCTGAGGTAGAAGGTTTTTTACTGTATATATCGAGTTCTTCAGCGTGTTTCAAAGTTCATGTCGATCAAATTATAATAGGTAGTTTAAAAAATAATTGTTTTCTTCCGAAGAGTTTTCCAAGTTACATTCTAAGTATTATTCTGGGATACAAAATATTTTGTGTTTGGTTGGAGTCAAGAAAACCATACAATACTTTGTTACCAAATTTTTCCAACCGTAGTAATCTAAACAAAAGGCAATAACTTTTTTTAAACTTTATTTTCAGGATAACGAGGAAAACTTTCCTGAGGAATGATTTTAATTCTTTCCATTTGGAATAATTTTTTAAAACTGTTGCGACATAGATATTATTACAATTAGTGTTTGATGATCATTCATAAAGATTAGTAATGAACTAACAGTTACTAACAAACATTGATAAACTATGTTTATTTAATTAAAATCTAATTATAACCATTACGTTTAACATACGTTTTTAAAAATGTATACATTATAATTATTTTTCATCAAATTGATTTACTTTTAATAAATCAATAAATATTTATTTGTTATGTATCCATACATCTCTAAAAATGGGACTGTGTATTTTTCAAAATTTATATATTACAATTTTAATTATTACAATATTTTTGTTTGGTTTGTTTCAAATTGATTCACGGCTTAAATTAGCTAAAGTCAAATATATATTTTCAGTTCGAAATGGACGACATTGGGAGTTTTAAGGTAACTATTCGTTTTTTTGTATTTTGAAATTAAGAATAAAATTAGGTTTAAGTTTAAAATACAAAGTTAGAATAGTTCCAAACTTCAATTTTTATTTCTATGTAAAATAGTTCAATTTCTTTGTTTACGAGTGTATATCCAAGGAATCAAGGACATGATATTGTAAATTCTCTAAAATAATACATAGTCATGTGCCCTTCCTATCTTTGTATTATATAATATGTACTAAACCATTACATAACTAGTCATAAATGCTGTTGAATATATAACTTTAATTAATCTAAGTAAAATGTTTGGTATAAATTAATTATGAAGTGCAATCTGTCTATGGCGCAATCGACATTTATAGTCGATTGCGCCAACAACTTTAAAATTCAAATATAAAATGAATAGTTATTGATATATTAATATTGATAATCTACCATAGATTGAAATTGTTTTAAAAACGCTGTTTTTTGTAATTACCCAATATTTTCTGTTCACAAAAAAATATATGAATTCAAATAATAATGATTTTATATGATTTAATTATTGATATATTTTATTTTTAGAGTAGAAGTACTCACGTTTCTCACGAGGTAATTGATGCTAATAATATATTGTTGATTATATTCTGTGTTGATTTACTATGGCAGAATGTATCAGAGAGGCACACTAAATGACTGTTTATAAAATGAGGTCACTATACATCACTTTACAATGAAAACTATTTAAAAGTAGTTCAATACATGTGCAGTTGCTAAACAAATTATTTTAAAATTTATTTTTTTAAACCTATTTTTATACTATGAAAAAATTTAACAACAATCTGAGTAAGAATTATCTTATCGTATTTTTTTTTTGAAGCATTCATTGTGAATGATCTTTGTTACTTTTTCCTTTACATAGTTTTGTAAGAAAGCAAATCAATTAGATTAAAAGTTTAGCTGTAGTGTTTGTATTATTTCGTGTATCTATTTCTACCTAATTGTGCTTGAAGGTCACCAAAATATTGACAGGGTTAGTTAGAATTATCCCTCAGCAAAATGTCACATTTAAACTAATCGAGTTTATACATTTTTATATGATCGATAAAAACAAAAAAGTAAGGCTCTCTTGGGTAGTTATACATTTTATTTGGACGAGCTTTCGAGTATATTTTTCAACTGCAAAACAGGAACAAAGTTGGTGTTTGTGTCTATATAATGTTAGTGAGTGATAGTGTAGCGTATTGTAAAAGAGAAAATCAGGGTACAATCAATACAATACAGTGGCATCACTGAGTAATAATCTAATTAAAGCATATCATCAAAGCATATCTTTGCCACTCATATAAAAGGAGCTTCTTTGAAACGATCAATGTACAGAGCTGCTAGCAGATTGCTATAGCTAGGCGTGAACAATTTTAGGCGAGAAACCGGTACGGTGATTTGCGTTATTGATATGTTGATGTATAGTCGAGGTAGAGCTGTTGTATTAGTATAATATTTTTTAAAAAATTATAGATTGAAAAAATTATAATAAATAACTATTATGAACATTATTTTCGTACTAATTAAACAATATTTTTTATATTTTTTGGACGAATTTGGTAATATTATAATATTTATTTCTTTTATTTAGGATACTGATAAGGCACCTTCTCCCAATGCGGTGAGTGAAATATTGGTTTTGATCTGATTTATTTATTTTACATGCGTGCATTATCGATTTATCCCTTTGAATTATGCTTGCTTTAGGTTGGGAAAGAAGCACATGGAATTCGTTGGAAGGACGTTGTAAGTGAAACATGTTCAGTTTTATTATGACATATATACATGAATATTTAGTTTTAACTATGTTATCACTGTAATTAGGAATATATTGAAATAATAAGATTAAAAATGAAATAATAGTTTTATAATAAACAACATTACATTTCAGAAATTTACTTTCCAACCAGTCGTAAGAGCATTTCAGCCAGTTGTAGAGTTTTTCCAAGTGGATCCAAATACTCTTGCAGTAAGTAGTTATTGATTTTTTTATGATCAATCTGATTAAGGAAGTAATTCCATAATGATTCAGATTGAAAGTGACTATTTTCACATGACGCATAAAAAATTAAAATTATTTTTTTAGAAATAAATATTCAAATTGTTAAAGTAAACTTCATAAATGAAACGTTTTCTTTTTTAAAATAATTTTAGTCTCGTTTGTATTATAGAACATAATTAAATATATAAAATTAATAAGTACGGCCTTAAGTAATGTATAAAAATTACATTTCCATTGAAATCATTTTTTTATTCAAGAATGAAAACAAGGAAAGACAAAAGTGGTCATCGAAATTGGAATTCGTCTTATCTTGCATTGGTTACTCGGTTGGTCTTGGCAATTTGTGGTTGTTTCCATACAAGTGCTTTATACATGGAGGAGGTATAATCGTAACAATATTTGGGAACATAAACATGAAGTGTAACATAATTGGCGTAAATAGTTTATTTTGTCAAATATTTATTATATTATATCGTTTATAAAACAATCTATATAATTTAGTCTGTGCTTTATATGTTTTAAATTTACCTAAATTAGTAATAATATTTGAACAAAATATGTTTAATTATGAAATTTTTCATAAATTATAATAAATCAATTAATGTTTTCGCCCTTTGAATCGTTTAGGATAGAACATTTTAAGGGAAATCTTTAATAATCTATTAATAATTGATTTTTAAATGTGGTCATTTCAATAGAATGGGAATTATAATAGAATGAACGCGACGTCCAACCGTTGACATAAAATTTATTTAATTATGAATGTCTGTATTATTTAACGGTGATTTAATTATTTATGAATGGGATATGTATGTTCTGAATTTAAAAAGCGCATAAAATATAGACGTATGTTAGTTACGGGAAAATATAACCAGCTAAGTATTTGACCCCGTTTTGCATTGAGAGAGAGAGGGGATAGAAAAACGTTTGATTATGTTGGTTTCGTAAGTGATTTAATTTGATTTACAATAAATTATTATCGTAGGCAAATGTTCGTCTTGATTTGGTTTATTTATAAATTTAAATTATTATCTGATTATAAATTAATTAAAGATTGAATGTTTATAATGATAAAGATTGTTAAATGAATTAACTATTCTATTTGTCACCGGCAGGCTTTCACTGTGACTATTCAAATTATTGATTAATTGGTCTGGAAATTATTAAAAGTTTTCTTATTACAGGTGCTTTTCTCATTGCATATTTTGTATTCTTTGCTATACTGGGAATACCAATTGCCTTTATGGAGATTGCACTGGGTCAATTTTCCAACACGGGAGTCATTACGTTGTGGTCCTTCTCCCCTTTTTTCAAAGGTCAGTTTTTACGAATTTAATACTTATACCAAAATATACCAAAAATCAATAATATTTTAATGTTAACTTCAAAACCAAATTGAAATATTGTTTGGTATTATAGTGTAGTATTACTGTCAAATGGTCAATTGTTTGCAATTGTAAGCTTTACTTGTAGTGCTATTAGCGACGAATTTCGTTCCCCGACGAATGTCGTTTTTCTCGTCGGATGAATTATTTTTTTATGTCAGGAACGCAATTATTTGGTAACAACCTAGGCCCTATGGATTGCATTCTTCAAATAATTATGTGGATTTTATTAGAATGGAGTATAAAATGACTCTACTAAAAAACGATCTAAAGATTTTAACAAAACATTTATTTTCATTATCAATATCAATAGATCTTGAAGTTGAAAACAATAATAATTTTTAATTTGTTTTTAAAATGAATTTTTTAAAGTCTTGATTACAAGATCCAAATTTTAATATTTTTGTACTGTTTCAAAATATATAATATTTTATTTTACGTAATTTAGTTATAAAGTATTGTTAAATATTATACAGCTAATCAAATACCGCTATATCGAAAAGCTTGTGACGGAAAAAGAACGCTATATATGAGAAGTTCGCAATGCGCATATTTTTAATTTACTAAATTATATTTAAAAATACTTCGTACTTCAGTGACATGTGTTGGATATTTTATATACATAAATAAAACTAGCAGGTAATTGCATAGTATATTTTATGTATTGATCATACAAGTTCATCAGTTAAATGTTCATGATATATCTATATCGTTCAAAGTACTTACTCAGTTTATTTTCGAACAAATGAAACCATTAAAGATTTATTATTTCTCTGAAAACTATGTGTAATATCTATATTATGTAAGTACTTTTTTAATTTCAAATTTGTCAAAAAAAGTTCTAATAGTCATTTAAAAAGTCAAATTAAATTAGTCAGTGTTGTATTTAAATAATTTCAAATTAGTTAGGTAAATTCAATTTAGTCAAATGTATATTTTAGTAAAACCAATAAGAGGACATAAACGCAATAAACATTTGCTTGTGCTATCTCTGGCAAACACTTTTCGACTTCATGCTTCTAAATACGAATCGGTTGTTCGTTGTGAGTCACATGATCCATTGTTGTGGTGGTTCACGAAATCGCCCGAATTGAATCTCCGGTTCACATTGACTCCTGACCCCGCTCTTTCAAAAGTATGTTGGTAAATAATTGAGATCAACTGATAAACCAAATGAGAAGAATCATTGTGTGTACCGCAATGTTCACATACCTTAATCGTTGGTTGGTCGTTAACCGCCATTAGTTATACCATTCTCCTAAAAATAGAGAAAATTTCTTTAATTATTCCGCATACATAAAAACTGCATTATAAATAAGTCCTAGTTGCGGACTAATGACCAAGCTTTTGAAAGCGACGTCCAACCGCTGACATAAAATTCATCCATAAAAGTAAACCATATACGCTCTAAGGGTGGTTAACAATAAAAATTCTTTCCATCATTCTAATCTAAACTCTTTTTACGGACTTGAAATTCCTTTAGAATTAGGACCAAAACCAATCTTAGTCCTGAAGCTCAAGCCAGAAGATTTCACACCATAACACCCAGAAGGTTTGAGCCCAATAAATGTTGTAGATCAGCTAGACCATTGAAAAAAAATGGCAGCTGTATTTCATCAGGGGTTGGTTTGACCCCAGAGAGAGCTTTTTTGTTTACTATTTAAGAAAATGTCTATTTCTTATTAATTAGAAGTTTGATTTTGGCTTTTAAAAAGTTATGCTGTATATTATTTCGAATTTTTAACAAATTTCTTCATATTTAAAAATGAACACATTATATCATATTGTTTTATTTCCAGATACTTTTTAATATTGGTATTAGACACATTTTACCGAAAATTCACACAAAGTTTAACTAATTAGATTCTAATATTTAAAAGCAAAGGTAAATAAGAAATAGGCATTTTCTTCTAAAGTCAATATTGTATACATTTTATTATTTTTTAATATGGAAAAACAATAAAGCTCTGTGGTACAAACCAACGCCACCCCCAGGTGCATGGGTGGAGTACGGTTAATAATGTTTTTGTCAATGGTCTAGCTGATCTACAATCTTCTCTCGTGAGCTCCGAGACTATAAACAGCTAATTTAAGATATACAATAATTAGTTTAGAAGGTAGTAAGTTTACGATCGAGTTCACACTCTGTTTGACTGGTAGTTGTTTCAATAAAATTTTGTATTCTATATAAAACATTAATTCTTCTTGATCTTTCCAAAACGCAGGAATTGGAATCGCAATGGTAAGCATTACGTTCTTCATCTGTATCTACTACAACGTGGTAATTGCCTGGTGTTTCTACTATTTATTCGCTTCTATGCAAGCGGTACTCCCCTGGTCTAACTGTAACAATAAGTGGAACACCCGAGAGTGTCTGCGACTAGACAGGAATATTACTAATGTAACAAGTAAGTTATTTTGGAGCTAACCCTTTTAATATTTGAAATTCGATTAAATCAATAATATTTATGATATTTAAATTAACGTTTTCAGTAGTATCTTTTGATATATTTAAATAAGAATAAATATTAATTTTTTATAGTAATAAATAATAATTTATTAGTAATAATAAAAATTAAAATATGCAATACAATTTATGCAATATATAATAAAAGTAAAATATAATAAAAACACTCCCTACGATAAAATTAACCGTTATCAAAAATTATAATAGAAAACAAATTTAATTTAAGAACAATACAAAATTATACAATATTTATACTAAATTAATTTAAGTTTTCTTCTGTGATGAGGACATTTTGAAAGATACAACTCGATTAAGAAGCGATGAAAATTAATTTTGTGCGACAAAAATTTATAATAATAGAAAACAGAAAAACATTAATTAAAAGCTCATCATGTCCATATTTTGGTGGATATGTTTTTGATTTAACAGACTTTTTTATGATGAGATCTATTCTGTATACCTTTCAAAAATAATGGCTGCGATAGATTTTTCAGAATAAATGGAGTCATGTTTTTGTCTATAATTTAAAGACATGCCTCAATGGGCAGAGTGTTACAGAATGGACAGTTTGTACGTGTGCATATGGATTTGGTTCTGTTTGAAATGTTTTAAATGGATGGGCCTGGGATTTCTATAAATATTATAGAAGTATTTACCTCCCAACTTTACCTACCAACTAATATGAGTATTTACCATCCATTTCGGAAGGTTTGACACCAATCTACAATTATAGGGCCGGGGTCAATGTTGGTATCTTGTTCCTTGTAGCTGTAGGGCGCAACTGTCTCGAAGTTTATCTTTCATTAATCGGATAGAAGCAATTGATTTGTCACAATTAAAATACCATACAGCAGGTAATATGCGATACTCCATTTCAAAGGAATATATAGACATTGCTACTACTATAAACGAATGCACGTAAAAGCAACAATTTCAATCGATTTTATAATTTCAAATATTTAAAATTTCTAAAAAATAGATAAATGTTTCATAAAATCTATATATGTCGTTGAAACTTAAAAACCTACATGTATAATATAGTATAGTATATTTAGTTCATATAATGTATTATACAAAAAGGTCGTAGAACTTTAAATTTGTCATACATTTCAAGTTAACGTAATCTTTATTTTAGCTAATGTTCGGGAATGCAATGAAAATATTACAACAAATTGCATTCAATACCAGAGTCCTGCTGAGCAATACTGGGAGTAAGTAATATTGGATAAAGTATTATGTATACTTTATTTGTTGTTGTCATTTAATATTAACTTTTCATAAAATGCAAACAATGGTTATATAAATGTTATTATTATTATAAATATTTTTTTTTAATTACCATGACAATGCCTTGGTAATTTGGGCGGAGGGCTGAGGATTACTATATGCGATTTAATTTAAATTAAATATCACTAAAACAATTATAATAGAATAGAATAGAATAGAAATAGAAATAGAATAGAATAGAATAGAATAGAATAGAATAGAATAGAATAGAATAGAATAGAATAGAATAGAATAGA
>JAUZNC010059516.1:0-10058 GCA_034780395.1 Vannuccia rotundouncinata | reverse complement strand
ACCGTTCTAGACAACACAAGTAATGCTCAATATCTATGCATGTAACTTACCGTTCTAGACAACACAAGTAATGCTCAATATCTATGCATGTAACTTACCGTTCTAGACAACACAAGTAATGCTCAATATCTATGCATGTAACTTACCGTTCTAGACAACACAAGTAATGCTCACTATCTATGCATGTAACTTACCGTTCTAGACAACACAAGTAATGCTCACTATCTGTAACTTACCGCAGTCTGAGCGGTGATGTGAGTACAACCGATGATTTTGGCGCCCTGAAGAGGCTGGTCGGACTTAGCGCGCTTTCTCAGAGCCATTAAACCAGTCATCTCTGAGGGAAAAGATGTCAATAAATTAGATGAATTCCGCTTCGATAAATGAGCTGGTAGAAATTTCATTTCAATAAATGATGACGGATTCAATTTATAACATAATAAAAATCATTAATTGACTCGAATTAGTTTGTATTTGTTGCAAAATATTTACATAAAAACAATTAACCATTTTTAAATATATGAGTTTATTTTTTTTAAATAGTTCACACTTTAAAAAATACACTAAAATAAAACATTTACTAAACACGTTCGTCTATGTTGATCATATTCAAACAATAAAGGCATAACTTTGATTCATATAAATAAAAGCAGTTACCTCTTTAAGTGCCCCCCCCCCCCATCCACTAAATCTTAAGAAATTGAGAACATGTATCTATAACGGCGATATTTAAGTATCCAACCGTAAATCCAATTATTTTCGGAATTATGATAAAAAACATGCAGGAAAACAAAATAATTATTTTTTGCAAGATTGATATTTTTCTGATTTATAACAATTCATGGAATTCCAGATGCTTTGAAATTATTATTATTATTTAGATGCTTGCATATTAAATACAATCTTCTATATTAATTATTATTCTTGCTAATTTCTTTCGATATTTTTGACATATTCATATTTAGATATATATACTTTATCTTATTGTATGATAATTTAGTTTTTCTTAATGTTTACCATAATTTATTTAATCGCCTATTCTTTAGGGGCCCCTTTCAGTTCTATAGGAGATCTTAACAACCCGACTTACCTTGTTCAGCAATATCGATTTCCCGACGACCGAAGGTGGCCTGATTGATCTTTTGGACACAGAAGTCATTGATACCACCGGCATTGCACTGAAGAAAAATCTACATGAGTTCTCTTCCATATTTAACAAAGTGTTTAACAGAGGCTGACTCACTTGACGGCCCCCTGGGCGGTTAAAGCGTTCCCTGGGGTTATCGCGTCGTTTTCCGTCCTCATCTTCACCATCAGAACTGGAGCCAGTGTACGATGCTGAAGACAGAAAATGAGAACTAAGAAGTTGGACTTTCAAGAAACATAATTTAACGACAAAATCAGTTTGTAATTCTGAAAACGCACAAGTTCACAGAAAGTGAGTAGTTTCTTATGATCCATAATTCAGTTAAAATGAATTTAACTTAGCGTTTAGCAACTATTTATTCCAGTTCTTCATGTCAAAATATAACATTATCCGAAATAAATGTGTTGACAAGCACAGGGAAACATTCTATTTATTTCTGTAAAATACGTAGAGTTCAAAATAGTTTCATTCAACAACGGAGAGAGACAATTATTTTATTTCACCCGTAATAGACATCCGACTGTAAAACCATAATAAATCATTTTAGAATCATGCCAGAATAACTTCTAATCTGACAATCTTTTCGTAAACGAAGGTCAAGATAAATCAATAATCAATACAAGAAAATAATACCCTTCTATTGACGTGGTATAAAGTTCTAAGTAAATAATCAATACACAACACAAGCATATTGTAAAATAATAACAACCAACGAATTTTGTTTAGAAGATAAGAATACTTACCGAGTAATAAAAGGCGCTGTTAAAAGTGATAATTGGAAGCAACTCACATTCTGACCGCCAAGAACTCTGACTATCCCTTCGCCAAGGACCAGTACAAAAGATCTTCTTATCAATGCTAACGGAACTCCTTCTAACTTCCCTGGTAGCGTGATCGTATGGTTCGCACTGCTGTTCCGAACCAGCTCCAGGCACATCCAAGACATTCACATTTTCTGATGATAACTTTGAGACCAACAACTTCTTGATAGGCATGTTATTCGCATAAGTGAACGTAGCAATAGAACTTTTCCCTTTAATCAACAACTAACACTGTCTAAGTAGACCTGCATTCTTGCATATATGTTTGCATAAAAATATTAATACCTCATCGATCCACAATTAACCGCGCAACAACACAAAGATAAAAACATAAGCAATTGTAATGAAGTCTGCTCCCTTCCCTTCCTCACACTCCGAAATCTACACGGAGGGCTTAATGAGATATCTCAGATATCCATCACATTCTCTGAGTTAATTGGGTCCTATGATAATGTAAACGATTGTAAACGAAGAAAATATGAAAAGTAAAGTTCTAACGGACCTAAAATTGTTCTAATTGGTTACAACTTTCTAAAAAAAATTGTGCAAGCGCTGAAAAGTTATTAATTAGAGATATTAACAACCAGCTCTATTATATATATACTACTAAAATTCATTAATAAAGTAGTAGTTCAAAACAAAATGTATTTTAAATACATATAAACCTTAATTTTAAGATAATTTTATAAAATCTGTTACTTTTAAAAATTGTTCAACTAAAAGTGATTGTATAATAATGACAATAATAAGTGACAATAATATAAAGTGTATAAAGTGACAATAATAAGGAATAATTTATTAAAAAGTCCCAACAATTATAGAAAATAATTAAAACCAAAGAATAATTTCTGAATTCATATATTGATAGAATAATAACTAATGATATAATATAAAACTTTGAACTAAATTATTAATAATGAAGATAACGTGTTACTCTGTTATAAATATTACGTTATGGTTGCTACGCTAGATCCGAAATTTAAAAGAAAGTAACCTTCAATAAAATTAATATATTAGAATAAAAGTGAACGTGTAAAAATATTAAAATTGTATCTGCATAAAATGACTTTAATAAAATTCAAACTAACAAATAAAGATGATTGCCAAGTAAGCTTATTTTAAATGGTGTCCAATATACCTAAATCTATTCAAGAAAATAATATAGATTATGTCAAGAAAATCCACAAGCTTAATTCTATTAAAATGATACAATAATCAATGATTCAAAAAGTGATCATTTTTAAAATAATCAATGAAATCAGACATTCTGTGCTAATAAACTAAACTAAAAATAATCCCCCACACAACTAAAGGTGATACAATATTTGGGGTGTCTGTACCAAATGAAGGGAGATTGTGTAAAGGATGGCTGACAGTTAAACGAGGAGATATATTTATTATATCAGTGTTAGACTTTATCTAAAAAGCAAGCAGACATATAAACGGAGGGGATTTATCGAGGTAACAAAAATGTCATCTTCGGGTTTCTTTGTGTCAATATACTTTGACGAGAAATCTAAATATGAAAAGCAAACTAATTAAAATAATGTTCTTCAGAACATACTTGATAGAGCAATCGAAAGAATTCGATCGGAGTAGATTAAAGCAATAAATGTGTGCATGAGTCTAAGCAAGTGGACCCATTTTAAGTCTTACATCAATATGATTAGATACGTTGGTAGCACAAAGCTTAATTGTGTTAATTAAGACAGTTCTCTTTATAAATTAACTTTAGCACCAGAAATCTAGCTTACTGACGTCTACAATAGACATGCAAAGCCATTATAAACACATATATATATAGAGAGAGATTGATTAAAAGCAGTCGTTTTACTCCAGGAGAGAAGTGTACTACAAGTGTAGGTGTTTGGTACCGCAGATAAGATAATATAAGCGCGGTAGTTTACGAATTGATTCTAGTAACACAACAGAGTTGAGCCAGTACCGCTCAGCACGTAGTCAAGCCACCTCGCCTTCTTTTAACTGTTAATGAAACATTCTGGAGGTATTTAGGCTAGAGAACGTTGACGTAATATAGTTATCAAAAGAGAACTAACTGTGCAGGCTGCAGAATTAACAAGCCTAGAGACAAGGGTATTATACACCTATTTTAATTGATTAATCACAAAGAAAACTTTCATGTTTCCACTTAATTTAAAAGTGCAGGTCAATAATATTATTGTAATCAATAATTTACGAATGGAGTTAGACAAAAAGATGTAATTAAATAAATCACACAAAGGTTTCTAAATCGACGTTCAAAAACAATAATTCACTTAATTATGTTTAATGCTACGAGTTAAAAGCGTCAGTGCAAATTTAATTGATGTCAACTTACAAACAGCAATAATGAAACATTTGAAACATATTTCAAGACTTCAGTTTTGACTGGAATACAGAGCCTAAAATAAAGAAAAAGGACTTACCTGAGTCATAACTTCCTGTTTCAGAAGTGGAGCGACTTGGAACCCGTCTGGACCGTTGAATCATAGGAGAGGCATATTTAAGATCCTGAAAGGTCAATCACAATTATATTATCAAAATGATCAAAAGATTCTTAGAATATATCAATCAATTAAAAACAACAAGCAACATGAACTTGGAAAGCAATATGTGATTGGGATACTCGCTGGAATTTGAATTTCATAATAAATGAAAACCATTTTATTGTTAATTACAAAAATAACACAATGAAATATATAAATTCACAAGGATTGTCCAATATGCACTAATTGCTGTTTATTATAATTATAATCTATTACATAAATGCACTCTCAAAGTTGTATTAATTTAAATGGTTGATTCAGTGTCTTTAATGAAAAGTAATCCAAAACACAACAATAAAGCAAATTTAAAAGTAAGGATTTAATCTATAATGTTAAATCCAAATTTAGGATGGTACAAACTATTTTGATTAATTGGATGTCTTTAATATTTAGTAAAACACGGAAATTATGAAAGGAAATCCTAATTTAAAATATATGTTTAATTTATTTCGATATGCTGATGTTAAGATACTGATTTGCTTACATTGTAGATATTGAGCAATTAATGTTAAACTAATAAATCTACTAAATAAATCAAGTTTTTCTACAAATAATTAATAACAGAAATATTAAGTATATGAGGAGATCTCAATGTCTGATACTCTATTTTTATCAAATGAGCTCAAATAAGCAAGGTGTCAATGGTATTATAAAACAACTATTTACAATTGATTATATAAAATTTAGAGTAAGTATTTATGGCAATTTACATATTTTGTGAATTGAGATTTAAGGACTATAAGAGAATAAAATGTAAGATTAACATTTTCAAATAGTAGGAGATTAAATGTAATTAAATTCACTATGATTTGATCTCCAAAATAATTTTTTTTATCATTGAGAATCATTTATAAGCTATCAATAATATTTTAAGAATCATTATCATAAATAAATGTATGTATGCAAAAAAATATTGAATTAAAAACGTATTCTCTGTTTACTTCATCTCTCTAAAAATAAATTGGAAATCTTATTTTATTAGTTTAATTGCTTAATGTGAATTTCTCAATAGATTTAAGGATAACTTTTTGACAACTAACATATTTTATATTTCAAATAGAAAAGTAATTAAATTATAATATAAATTAAAATACATGAATTTGTAATCATAACTAAACTCAACAAAAATTATATTTACAAAAACAAATTATTTGTATTTCACAATCTAAGCATATCATAAGATGGGTAAGGTAATCAACCCAGACAAGAATAATCGACAGACACATGCAATAACATATTTGCTTAAGCATTGTAAGGTCCACAGTTAATAGAAACTCATTAAATTTGTAAACAAATTTTGTGTGTGGCTAGACAGTTGTCTGGTAATTAGCAAAATAATGTAGTGTATTGTGAATATGACTGTAGATTATTGCTAAGCCAAAACTAAATATTTGCTTATTAAAAGAAATGTTAGTAATATTTTTTCTTCATTGTGGATATGGCAATTATTTTATATAAATATATCACAAGTCAGTGATTTATATTCACTATATATCTACATCCTGACAAATCTCTAAGGATACCAAGTTCAGTCTACCAAAAAATTGCCTTAGATCTTCCGATGATAAAAAATTTATACAGATTATTTCAGGCTAAATTTTTTTGAAATGCACAAAAATATATTTAAAAAGATCTAAGGCACTTGATAATTTTTAAGAACTTCCACAAAACCTTACTAACAATTAACAGAATACGACAGAGAAATACAAGAACAAATATACATGAAGAAGCAAACATGGTAGCATATTATTATAATAAATTTATAGAATGAAGCTATTCAACAAAATAATAACTATAATACCAAGAAGCTATAAGATTCAAGAGTATCACATAGGTGAATACCCAGTAAATGTTAAAAATAAACTGATAAAATAAAAACTGGCAAGTTCAGAATTATTAAAAATAATTCCAATAAAAATGAAATATTTGTACAATCTAACAAATAGAAGTGAAATAAAAAGTACACAATCCTTATAAAATAGTTTTCATGACATCTGTTGAAATTTATCTTCCAAAGCAACAGAAAATGGTTGAACATTTTACCTTTTTTAGCCCCAGGTTAGTTGACTTAGAAATGTATTTTATGAACTCCATAAAACTAATGTAATTGTCATGGCAAGAAAGTCTTGCCACCAAGGTTCAAATGGTTAAACTTATAATTAAATATACTTATAAACTTATAAATAAAACTAAGCCATAAGATATTTAGTTGATTTACTTTGTGAATGTGTAGTATTTGGTTATTATAATGATTATATGATTTTATTCAAATATTTGATATTATTGTAGCTATACTTAATAACTGAATAAGTAATAATAATAACTGTTAACCTAATTTTGCATACTGCTAAGTTTGCAAAAGATTGAATCAATACAGCATAGAGCTGCAAGATGGATGACCTAGGACTACTACAGAACAAGTATTCTAGTGTTCCAGAAATTGTTTTGGAGCTAAATTAGGAAACAAGCATCAATTACAATGATATATTAAATTGTCAAAAAACTTATTGACATCCAGATTTCTGAGCATTAAGTTTCAGCAAAGTGCTTGACAAATGGGCACTCCCAAAGATTTATTTTTTGATGTTCCTTAGTTAGTTATTAGTTATTTTTTATTAGTTTTCTATTGATTTCAATGTTTTTGCACTAAACAATGCACAATTTTATTAAAGTTAAAAGAATCTCACAATAAAAGAATTAATAGAAAAGAGTTGAGTATTGACTCTCCATGCCACTAGTATTTTACAATTGTTTATGTATTTTTGAAAAAAGCCTGACATATTTATCTTATTTAAATATTTTTGCAGTGCTACTCTTGTAATATAAGAGTAGTACTGTAAAAATATCATGACTGGACCATGCAACAAGGCTTTATATGTATTTTTCAAATAAATAAAACTAAATTCTAAAATAAACACACTGATTAGAAATATATTTTTAAAAATTCATCAAAAACCAATTTTGTAGATTAATTTAAGTATATGCACCAGCCTACATTCCATGAGACTTGTAATCTGGATGTTTATTAATATTACTTTAATTTAAATAGTGGAAGATAGGGTTGGGTCTATAATGTATGCCAGATATATCCTTGTCTAAATTGACTATTTTGATGTATGTCCATCTATTATTCAGATGTATGTATACGGACATATATAATCAAAATTAATAAAATCAATACAAATCAACCAACTTATTTTAGACCCAAGACCCAGCTCAATGTGTTTGTGTTTAATTAAAATTCAAATTTCTCTCATATATGTCCAAATAGTGTGTGAGGTAGATGGACATACATCTCAATAGCAACTGCCAATCTTGTTAACCTATATAAAATGCAGTCTGGTATATGCTTTATTTATGACCAGCTTAGTTCATGCATAACATTTAAAATATAATAGATATATATATATATATATCAATTTATGCATTTTTGATGTAGTTATCAACTTTTTTATTTTTAAAATATATTGTTTATTCTGATACTCTTCATTCCTTGTAAAAATGATATTATAATATTTGAATTAATATTAATTTAGTTAACAGAATTGATATAAGTAAACAAATTGACATAATAAGTAACACCCTATTTAAATGACACATTATTTTCAAAAAATGTCAGCCCTTGTTGTATGCATTGCGGCATTTCTCAGCTTTTGCAAAGATAAAATTTTTGTTAATATCTGCCATAGAAGATAAAAAAATCTTAGTATATGTAATTTCATGGTATGAAATTTCATTATATGAATGTATGAAGTATATTTCGAAAAAAGTATATTTTTATAAAATTACAAAAAATTTAAAGAATAGAATATTCCTGATACAAAAAATAGATATTGTTAACTAAAAATATGTTAAAATTGAAAAATACCCTTGTATTTGGTATGTCATGAGTAAGAATATGGTCCATTTTATTTCCAGTATCATTTGATCGAGGAGATATTACAGCCTCTTGTGGATCTGTGACCTCCGTAGCTTGAGTTGAAAGTTGAGCTGAAGACATAATATTCGTAATAATTAAATTATTGAAACGAAATTCACAAAGCGCGAAAAATTAAGATTATAAAACTGGCGCAGTTATATATTAATTAAATCTAAATAAACTAACAAATTTAATTTACTTAATAAATTTAATTTAATTTAAAACAAGTTTCTAATAAATATCATAGAAGAAGCATTGATATCGCAATTAAATTAAAAAGATTTACATATTACTACTCTGTATTACGTAATACAGCGTTTTATATAAAAACTGTCAAATCAATAGCAAACGATTTAATTAAATTGACTTCAGAAATTCTCCAGAAAAAAATGTATGGTTACATATATTTAGCATATATACGACAACAAAGACTCTGTCATAATATGTATTAACTTTGAAAGAACATACTTGTATATGCATATATTGGGAAATTTGGTCCTCTCCATAGCTTTTTAGGTAAGTACAATGTCGACGTCACACAATTTATAGTTATTGGCACAATTATAGTTAGAACTAAATTTTACCATTTATTTTAATTTTGTCTTTTAGCCCGTACTTTACGGAAAAATAAATTAAAAGGTTGCGGATCTAGATAACTGACTTAAATTCGAAAAGCATTTTTTCTTTTTAAATTTGTCGTTTTGTTTGTATTGTAGTTTTTATCAGCGATTATAATCATAGAGAATTTTTTTATTTTATTATACTTTTATTATATATTTTGTATTAATTGTATTCTATATTTTTAGGACGAAATTAATGTTTGTTCGGTAACCGAATTGACAACACCGATGTTATTTATATGGCAAACAAAAAATAAAAAATGATTTGGTTTTAAAATAATATCTACAGACTCTACAATGGTTTTTTTTAAAATTCGTGTATGTAAAATATGTATTTTTTATAGGGTTATTCAAATTTTTGCGATTATAAATTCATACAAATAAGCGAGGCCTTATAGTATGAGCCTCTCTAACACATATTCCACCATATTAGAAATTTAATTTAATATGTATTGCCTCGACTCTGATGAACTCTTCGCCATATTAGATACGTTTAATTTTACTTAAATACATGTATGTTTTTGTCGCCTCATTCTTTATTTTATTTAATGTAGTATGCGGAAATTCATGAAAATATTTGTTTGACAAATATATTCATTAATTTTTATTTCTTTAAAATAATAATGTTAATCACCATTTTTATATTTTAAAAAAAATGTAATGTATGTATGTATATTTTGGAGTTATATATGACTTGGATCTGCCGAAAACAATTATTGCATTTTTGGTAGTATAGATACCTACTCTATAATACTCCTGAAAAGCAGAAAGTAAAATAATATATGGTCTCAAAGTAGTACTGCAGCAATAAGCTTTATAATAAATATACAAGCCTGTTGAAAGAATAAAAAAATTACAGCTATTTTAAATTTTAAAGTATATTGAAAAATGTAAAAAAAAATATTTTAATATTAATCGAAAAAATTTAATATATTCTATTCTATTCTATTCTATTCTATTCTATTCTATTCTATTCTATTCTATTCTATTCTATTCTATTCTATT